>JAQFYB010007036.1:0-11339 GCA_034694085.1 Pogonognathellus longicornis
ATCGCGAGCTGTGGTGTACTTGAGCTGTAAAATCTGCGAGCTGTGATGTGCACCGAGCTGTGATGTACGGTCACCCTTTCAGATTCGTCATCCTATTCTTTCATTCTGATTAGTATGCATACAACACACGTTTTTAAGAGAGATGTTCGCTTGATTCTTTATCTGTAATATTATATTATAATGTGCACTGCTGAGACAATGTCCTGTAAAAAATATCTGGGCTACCTATATGTTTGTATGTCTAAGATGTATTAATAATTTGTGTAGCTACGTTTACTTTACTTTTACTAAGCAAGCACTTTAGAAAATACTTGTATCATTTCATTGTTACTTTTCTATTTGATTTAATCATTCAATTCTCTCTTCAAGAATCTGCGACACGGTTGTGTGCTTTTAATAAGTCTTCTTTATAACTACCATGTTCTGGTGTAATGTGTGGTAGTGCAAGATGGACAAGAGATGTGAAGAAAAAACGAACTCATTCATATTCATATTCAGTTGCTTTTATGTTCTATACAATACGGTAATTGGCTGACTAATTAGCTTAATTAGATTCACTTCTTGTTTGTTTCATGGATTTTTTGACGGAGTGCTTTCAATTATCTCATTGTGCTGTGCAAAAAGAATTGACGTGAGTCGGATCTTTTGTCCCCTTTGTTGCGTATGTGAGAAGCGTAGCAATCAAATGTGATAATATTTGAGCTTGCAATATAATGTAGCATTTTTATTAAGTGAAAGGTGAAATGAATACATAAAAACTCTGTACCTAAATCGACAAACTTCGAAGAATTTTCCGTGTGTTATAATAATTCAAAAAATTCTCAAAATTTGCATAAATACAACTTTGAGGTTGCCGACCGATAGCAATTACCATTTTGTAATATTATTACAACACATTACATTAACAACCAAACATGTGCACAAGGTATTATTCATTATAGAACTCAACAAAATGTGTGTCTCATGTTGTTGAATTCCCCTGGTATGTTTTGAATGACCATAAATAGTGTTTCAACACTATTAACTTAATTAATGTCAGATGGTATTTGAAAAGATTCTTAAATTGGCCTACCTTATAATATATGCATTACAAAATAACTCGGAATTCAATGATTTTCTTCTATGTCTTTACCTTGTGCCTGATATTCGGCTTGCTTTAAGTTTTGGGAATTCTGAAGGTACAAATATAATGAAAATAGCAAATTATTGGAGATTGTATGTATTTGTAATTACGGAATTACCAAGCAATTGTTTTTTATAGAGAATCAAGTAAATTTTTAAACTGAAGAGTAATAGTTGGTAGCACTGACTATGAGATAGACAAGACACGTAAAGACACAAAAGAAAAAGGTACCTAGTCCTGTGAGAAGGGAAGGTACCCATTCCTTCAAGTAAACAAATGAGTGTCAAAGAATCATGAAAAGAAACACGAAGACGACAAGACTCGACATCACAATAAAGGAGAGGATGACACAGAATTTTTTCTGAAAGAGCGTTTCTTGTTTCAATATTGGTTGTATTTTAACGCGTCAATCATTTCACTCAGTCAGTCAGTCAGTTAGGCATAGGTAGTAGCTAATAATTTCATTGAGGTTGAGGATGAGGATGAAATAACAGACAAGCGGAGATGCGGATTCAAATTATTATCTTTTGTAAACATTATCGTTTTGCCATGTAGACAAAGCAGAAAGTGACAATATGAGCCCATAGGTACACTTCGGTATCACTATACTATAAAATACTAACGCTTATGGACATAGCACTGTAAAAAATGACTGCACAACGCAACAAGACTATCACCATAAATTAAAGTTTGTGTTGAGACGACCTCGGTGTGCCGTCGTTGTAATAAATGTCTATTGCAAATTAGCTTACACTTATCCTTTAGTTTAGTCGACTCAGTTTGCATCTACTTATTGTGTGTACGTTAAGTAAACCAATCTTGCCCATTCTTCTCTGTGTGCATACCTCACACAAATCAACAAAGCTTTTTATTATATCCCCTCATGAAAAGCAAACAGAATTTGATTGCTTCTGATTTTGAATGAATGACAATTGCTTCAGGGATGATAATATTACAAATGCCTATTTACTATTAGTATTACCTACTCAATTTTATTATTACTGTGTAGTCTCCCTTTTACTACTAGTATACACCTTTTACAAGCCTATATACACCACACATTGCGTGCACAATACAAAAACACTTGCACTATGTAATACTAGTATTTATTTTGCAGTAATCCAAATGCAATGTAATTTATTCTAATGAGGATGGACATCTTTAATGAGAGCTTGCATTATGTATTTAGGTTGGAGTTGTTGTCATTTTGTAAAAGGGTAAGCAGCAGATTGCATGTATTAACAATAAGTATGTGAACATGTAGTAAATAATATTTTATACATAGTTAGTAAGATAAAGACTCTTAGTTTCATATGTGGTTTATTCCAATATTACTATTTACTAGGTGCACATGTTTGTAACAGCAAGTAAAAAAGTACCTAGAATGCATTCCTTGGGCCAATAATAAGTTTACTTATAGAAAATTGTTGTCGTTCGTAATCCTTAATGGATTTCTGAGTATATAATAATGACATCTCTGTAGCTGCTCCTGCATGGTGACACGACAAATCTTTTGTGCATTAATGGGCCACACGTCCAGCCGTCATAGTATACTTTTCTGTATAAAAGACTGTCTTTAGGTATATGCGTCTCCTTATATGATTTCCTTTACAGTCATTGTCGTCTTGTCATCTTCGTCGCATTACTGTCAGAGTGTCTGACATAATACAAAAGACGAGACAAAGCAGATTCATTATGTGCATTCATATAATTTCAAATGCATTCATTTTAATAATAAATTTTCAATGCAAAACTCCATGCTTGGTATATATGCCAGTGTGTACTACATACTTCAATGATATCACACTCCTTAAGAATGTTTACAATTAATTTTTGGGGTAGATTGATCCAGAATTAGTCAATCAGGTTATCTTTTTAAATAATAATTTTTAATTCATGTCTTTAATAAAGACATCATCACTATACAAGTAAGGTACTACAACTATCAAAGCTAAGCATCCCACTTAAAGGACTCATCAATTACATATAACCTTGGGAGGCATGTTGTGAGTTATGAGCATTAATAAAATAATGGCGACACATATTCATGACATTATACATATACATTAACGTTTGTACATTCAACGTTAACACATTTAGTCATAAAAATCAAGACACATTTCAATTAGTGTGTTTTACATAAGGTGGCTCAATCAAAATAAAATACATTTCTATACAGTTATAATTTGAAAAATTTGAATATAAATAGCAATAATAAAGAAAATGAGGACTATTTATGTATAATAAAAGCTAATGTAAGCTAAAACATTTGCATTGTATGAAAATACAGTCTGTCGATCTAAACTTCAATGGATTCATCGTCTAATTGAATTAAACGTAAGTCTTGTCATATTTGTCCTAGTAAATTCTTTGTAGGCTATTAATAGTTCGTTCTGTTCGTCTTTTCTTGCAGGAGTAAATCAGCATCATCAATACAAATTATAACGATCTGTGTAACTTTTCAAGCTACTCTCTTTGAGAACGCCAATTCTTTGGCTTGACGCTGGAAACGACCACCACCGGCACTAGTAGTAGAAGTACCCGCGGGAGGAAGAATGGGTCCGCTAAGAGGCCTGCAAATTTGAAAAACAAAATTTCATTATGTGTGTAAAGCGGAGGCAAAATTTTCATACAATTTGCATGCAATTGTTGTTCAATTTTCATGAAATTCGGTGATTTTCCTTGAACTGGGAGCTGGATTGCAATATTGTAGGTCAAGGAAGACTATTCCATCTTGTCCTTTCACTTTTCAAAAAATTGTAAGTGCTAGAGATAGTACGCTAGATCTAGTAGATTTTCTACAATTTTTCGAAAAGCAAAATCTCATTATGGGAGATTGTTGCATAATATAAAATGAAGCAATAATTTCAATCTGACTTCCCGTTCAAAAGGGATCACCTTACAGTTTGGGAATGAATAGAACACGAAATGTAAATTGCCCGAATACTTACTACAGATGATAAATTCAAGCAGATACCTGTATTGCTTTTGTCACACTTTAGAATATTCTATTGTTTAAGAAGTTAACGGTGTAATAGAAATATGAGTTTTATAAAATAAGCATTTTGTCATTTTTTTAAATCTCAGCTTAAAATCACGATATTTCTTATGAGCTTTTACTGTTTTTGAATTACCTGTATGGTTTATCAACAGGGAAATGGACAACTGTATTCTGAACAGGTTCATATTGCAAGTTGACGGATGGGGTTCCGGTACCACCTGCGGGGATATCAACCTCAGCGTCATAACTCTGTTCTGGTTTCTTGAGCAATACGTTGATTCTTGTTCCTCCAACTGCGGTGGCTTTGAATCCAGCCTTGATGAGCTCATCGATTTTGTAATTGGGAACTTCAATGTCCAGAACTTGAGATTGACCCCCGTTGTTTTGCAACCAGAGAATATGTTCTGAGCGTAAAGTGATCAATTCTTTTTGAACACCTTCACAAATGAATTTGTGTTGTCCGGGTGCGACTTCCCGTCTTTGGCACTCTACTTGAAGATTTCCCCCTTGACTTCCACCACTGTTAAATGTTCCAAAAGACTGAGGACGTTGAGCATATTGTTCTTGACCGAAAGAAGCTCCCGATGCTACAAGTTCTTCTTGCTTATTTTGTGCAGCATTGGCTGGTGGGGCAACTTGTTGGACTCTAATACTTGAAGAAGATCCAGTACAACAGGATCTTGAATTTCCTTCTCGGATGTCTCTATGTGCGGCAGTGGCAGCAGCAACAATAAAATTTGGTCTGTCATTTGGTTTTTGGTTATTAAACTGGAACTGCGGCATGGCTGAGATGAAAATGTTACCATTAAGGAAAATGGCAAATACCTAAAAGTTTTCCAAATATCAACATTGTATTTCAAACAAAATTTATAGTAGACATAAGTTCTTACGCATAGTATGACATTTTAGAGATTATTTCTTACCAAAACAGCTTTCATTGTGAAGATATTTGTGTGCAACTCTCCTCCAGTAACAAAGAACAATTCTATGAAATGAAATCGTCGTTTGCATGTACAAAGTACAACCAAGTATTGTATATAAATATTTTCACAATGAACACAAGAAAATCCAAATTGCACGCAGCGATTAAAAACACAAAAGATTATTTGTTGAATCACCGGACTGCTAATTGTTTGCCACAGAGAGCAAAAGTGAAGTGATGTAAAGAGTCGTGAAAAATCTCCTTTTTATTATATTGACTATAGTGTGTACCCGATAGTCTTGGGGTTCGAGTCATCTTATCCTCGATCATTATACATAATCGCTTAAGTACACTTCACGAAATACAAACCTAGGTATCTTCTTATTGCCACTATTATATCACTTGATATTGATTAATGAGTTTTTTATACGGTAGACCAACAGTCCATCCATGATGAGACCAAGCAATGCCACACACGTGTAAGTAGTGCATTATACTGTACCAAGTGGGGTAGTAGTAAAAACATCATTCATGTGCATGTAACAATAACAGTCCATAATCTAAGTATTACAACAACAGCAGGGGCATGGTTAGCAAAAGATAAAGTTGTAAAGGCAACCAAGGAGTTTGTATTTTTATACTTTGGGGGCAGGGCCTTACCCCATTCATCGGAATAAATCACTTTCGAATATACACATATAATTAATTGTATTAGCTGGGCAATATAATGAAGAAACGTTAAATGTTTGACGAGATGAAATCTCTTTATTTTCGCTCTCTACTTCATACAGAGGGATGATACCATTGTAATACTAAATGCTTGTAAATGCTAAAGGCTCTTTTAGGTATGCGAATCTAAATATACAAGACAAAACAAAGCTCAATAAATATTACACAAGAAACAATACCTTTCTGACTTAAGTAGCCGTCTTTACAACTAAGGACAGTACATATACCTACTATACATGATGTCAGTAATGCAATGTTTGTGTATGTGTATATGTAGTAAAACCTAAACCGCTAACCATTACTTACCTTACGGCCTGTTTACTATTTACGGCAATCCTTACACTTAAACATAACAATAAACGATCTGCAGGTAGGCAGACCCATACATAAGCTTCAGTTTATAACAACAACAAAACAACACGCAGTAAAATTTCATATTGTTGTTTTCAACGTAGAAATCCGATTTGCGATTTGATCAGCCTTCACGTACTTGCAAGCAAAGTATCCCATTATCACATACTGTACGTATGCAGTATTCTAGTCTAGAACTACTAAACAAACGATGAATGTACCTATGTATACTTATTATTTAAATAATACATGTGTGTGTAATGTGTATGTGCTACGGTATGTTTTAAATACGTATGAGACAGACTGAGAGAGACCACTTTCACCAAACCACTTGGCTCCTGCTGTAACTGCATTGTCAATTAATGTCTGTACGCAAAGTAAAGACAAATCCTTATCAATCCACCACCGACTATCAAACAAAGAAGACAATAATATTGTTTCACATCTCATCCAGCAACCACTGTGTGTTTAAATCGTTTTTCTCAGATGTACCTTTAGTTTTAGCAACAATACGTTATGCTTAATGAACTGCACATGCATACATAGTACTGTGTACTGCTAAAATAATAAGCACTAAGGGACGCATATTAATTTTAGTATGAGGAAACAGTTGGTATGTATATACACGTACAGAATAGTATTAGTATTACATGGAAACGTTTCATCCCACACAGCGTGTGTACAGTATATTATATACAAGGTAAAATTAGCTGCGAAGACTGAATACGAAAACAGGGTCATGCCATAATGTGACATGCATATTAGAAGACTCATGGGTTGACTTGAGTTGACATGGTATCATGGGCCGTGGTGAAAGGGTGTAATTGCGGACAGGTACAGATAGGGCAAGATACGAAGACTACCTGACTACCTAAATATCTCTTATGCCTTCTTAATACATGTACATATTATGTACACATGATATGTGTACCATGTGCCAGTATGGTAGTCAGTGGCGGATCTAGGAATTTTCACAGTGGGGTGTTTTGTTCACATCAGTAATCGTATCGAATAATTTCTAAATTTTTCTTGCAGGGCCATATATAGAAATGGATTTCGGGAAGGAAAATTCCAAATATGTAGGGTCAAAATCAACATAAATTTATTCCAATTAATGCATAGTGCGAATTTTTTCTTCATTTTGCTTTTTTATGAGAAAATAACCTCGTTAAGAAATTTACGGCTTTTTATCCAGTGTAAATTCAGATTTCGAGGAGGGGTTTGTACCTGTAGAACCTTTTGAGCTAGATCCGCCACTGATGGCAGTAATACTTAGATGTACCGTTAATTGCTGTGAAACAAAAGTGCTTATGGTAAAATATTCAACTAATAAACAATGTTTATATTAATTACTACATAGTTTTTGTCTATATTATATTGACAGTGCCAATAAGAGGTGCAGTGTATAATGTATCTGTAGTGTGCAGTATTTGTGGACATAGCTAGGTAGGTTGAAACACAGAATATCTTAGATAGACTCGTATCATGATCTAATAAATGATAGGGCAGCAGACGGCGACAGAGAAAAAGGAAAACCCATTAGATGTTGTGTACAAGAATATGTATTGCTAAGAGAAGCGCTATTGAAAATATGATAATCGTTTGTTTCACACTCACACCTACTTTTGTTAGTGCCATTAAGCTTTGCCCACACTATCATTGCTACATATTTACACAAAAGGCTAGATGCGAAAACTATTATGCTTTTAGAGGTTGATGAAAAATGTGAGATGTAGAATATGAGTTGCATCAAGAACATTTGTACTTAGGTATGTACGTGGATGTAAATTAGTATTGTAATGTTAGTAAATGATTTAAACTTCTAAACGTTTAGGACTAGGTACTATTCTGTAGTACTAGATATACTTAGGTACATATTCAATTACCTACTAGATTCAATTCTTATAGGTAGGTACTTTTCAATTTTTGATATCGGACATCCAAAAAAGCTGCGTGTTGCTTTGTCTTCAGTAGCTCTTTAATATTCACTTTCATCGATTGAATATGAATATCAAATACTTACAAACAATGGAAGAAGCCCATGTAATCAATGAATGTGTAATACCTACTTTCATTATATTAATTTGTTTTAAACTGTAGTGTAAGGTACTAGTAAATATCTTGATCCTTACAATGCATTATCCCTCCATCATAATTATTCTTCTTTCCCGTCATGTCCAGGCAATAATATATTTTATTACTAAAAGTCTCAACTGTAAAAATGCATGTGTAACAATGCATTTTTGACATGACACGACAAACAAGGTATTGATTATTGAAAATGAAGTACATACAACACAGATAGGTATACGTAAACGAATTTATAGTTATTATTCTTAGTTTGAGTATTGTACAGAAAAGGCAAATCTTTGATTGAGCTGTCACATTTACATTTATTAGTTTCTAATAATAACATGCATGAGCAAGATTTGGAAATTGTTTCATTGTTACGAAGAGAAGAACATTGATGATAAACAAGTAGTTCGTGATCACACACTGTTACATGTTCTTATTGCTAATATTAGCATAATGGTTACATGTGTGTGTAAAGAGGATGAGTACTTAGGTTGCGTTGGCATGTAATAAAATGTAAGCAGTTGTATTACATTTTGTTTAAGCAGCACAAAATGCACATACGGTCTTGTAACGGTATGAGTTGATTTAGTTTAACATACAAGCATAAATTAAGTAGGTAGTAGTTTTGCGAGAATACATTCGGACTGTCTGTCTGTACCTAAATAATTGTATGTATGCATGTAGAAAGAAAGGTAAGACTGTTAGTCATTATTGTTATGTTTATTCTTTTGTCTGCTCCACACTCCGCATATTACCATTACCATTTCTATTTTCAGCAATTGAAAGCTGCTAAAACTGCATGCATCACAAATAATAATAAATAATAATGCAACGAAAATGATTTTGTAAGTTGCATAAGATGTTTTTAAAGATGCCATTTCTAAACCCTTTACGTTATTATAATGCAATACAGCGCCTTGGATCGTGAGTACTGAGAAAAACTTTAGCTTACTTACACACAGTATTAAAATGACTAAAATTGGTATTGTGTTTCATACTTGTGCATTGCAGTGTGCTGCATCCATGATGCTGTTAGAGCTGTGACATGAATTTAAAACAACGGAAAACTATTTGACTGTTTTCCTACAACAATAATATATACCTAGTTTGTGTTAATGTTTTTGTATAGATACATAATAAAGAAAACTAATCGTATCAAACAATACATGTATGCTAACTGCTAACAATGAACAATCTAGTAGTACCTATAGGTAGTTTACTTTGTCCTTTGTTTGCCCACCGACGGTAAATCACGGTAAATACTTTTACACTGACAGTAAATCACGTCAAGTAACTGTCATCACCTCAGAGATCTTTTCTAAAGTATATATACGGAAATATTTAGTTTTGTTTTTGTTCCATTTCTAACTTAAATCGCATTATTTATGTATTACTCACATAAAGATTGTCAGTAACACAAAAATGGCTACAATTCAGAAGGGTTTATTTATTTTCTTCCTTTTTACGCAATTAATTCATGACTGGGTACTAGCATGCATCAGTAGGTACTAAGTATTGCATGCACTACACGCTTTTCTAAACTGTGAGACAAAATTTTGAGTCTCATGACCCAAACGGAATTTTTGCAATGAATAACAGTAACAACCGTAAAACGCAATTCACAAACCCACACCATATTTTAAGTGATATAATATTCATATTTTTGCAATTATTTTCCTGATGCACGTTGCATTGATGGCTGATAGAGGCTCATTCATAATGAGCATGTGGTCATTGCATTGTGGTCTACACTAGGTGTGTAAATATTTCACTCACATACAATGCAGGCGCCAGAGACATTAATTGACGCAATAAACAATGGTCAATTATAAATACACTCTGCATGAATACAATTATTGCAATGATTACACAGATAACAGCATCACTTAAATGCTAAGTTATGACATGACATTAGTGTCCAGAACAATATTAGTTTTCCCCTCTTCATAAACAAGCAATGCCAAAGTAATAAAACTGACCCGAATACCTAAGCTATGCAATTATGCATAGGAAGGAATTCAACATAGATTGATTACGATAAAACAATCATTATAATGGATTCCTTGACATAATTAATGTACTAATAAATGATTACCTTATCTAGTAAATGTCTTTTCCCGTACCGTACGTGCTAAATGATGGTCATTTCACATTACATAATCCAAGGTGAATAAAATAAACTGAGTAGGTAATGACAAAAGAAGAATCCTCGAATAAAGATGACCATTCTTTAATTACAAGAAAAGGAGCATTTAACATAGTGACATAAAATTTCATCACTCAAAAATGTAAATTACTAGCTCATCGAACGGCTATAATATGAATTTTAAATGCAATTATTATATACCAATTACGTCATAAATTTTACATTATTTATCAACATTTGCAAAACAACTGAGGTTGAAATTGCCTTCAAAGACAGAGCCAACCTTTTTCAAATAATTTTTTGTACACATTTAACATTGACATTATTACACAATAACTTTTTAGTATAATATGGATTGTAGTAAAAAATGAAGGATTCAATTAAAATACTTATTGTTATTTGTGAGCTTTTAATTGTAAAGTCGCCTGCATCGGTACGTTTGCGAAAAGAATACCCATTTGATAATTCTCTTAACAGGTCCTAGAGTCCAAGGTAATTATCAACCGGTATTCTCAATCCTGATTCCTTTGAAATCGTAGCCAACTTATTTGTAAAGTAATTGATCAAATAAATGCATACTGAAGAACACCTAATTAATTAAATAATGCAATCATTAACATAATTTTCTTATCATTTGTGCATAATAATATTATAATATACCATATACTGATATATAGGTACAGCAAAATTGTTTCAAGACTTAAAATGTATTTATTTCTGTAGGTATAAAAATGTTTTTCCATGGTAAGTTTACAACAGGTGTATTGTAAGGGAGAGATTCAATTGTTCTGCACATAAGTCATATGAGTAGCAGAGTAGCAGATTTTGTTGAGTAGCAGGTTCTACCAGTGTTTATGTGTGTTTGTGTATGTGGAGCTTTTTGTGAGCCACATATATGCAATACCCTGCCACAAACAATGGCTGTGCTCAGAGTTCTGTCAGTAATAGCGTTATGTGCGTTATTCAGTAATCAGGTAAAGTCTATAACCGA
>JAQFYB010007037.1:0-11334 GCA_034694085.1 Pogonognathellus longicornis
CAGCTTCAACTTTGTGTAGTAAAACCAGCTTCCTATTGAATACAAAAATCTGTCATTCTGTTATGCAGTAAAGCTGCTATACTGTATTCGCTGATTGTCAAGTAAGTGTTAGAGAAATTTAGGATTTTTTGTGTAATGTAGCCTTTTAGGGAATTTTCGTTGTATATCTGTCTGTAGCTGATGTGAATGAATAATGAATGCGGATACTATTGAGGGATTCATTGTTAGTTAAAATATTTTGCTAAAATTGTAAATATCGACTTATTGAAACATGTTCTAACTTAAGACACAGTAGAATTAAAAATAAGTTGTATTTCGTGTTGGATAGTGAGTAAAATAGTGTATTCTAGTATGTAAGATTTATTTCATCCAATCAAATTTGAGCTCTTTGTAACCAATTAGAACTAAGCTTATTAAAGCCAATCAGAATCAACTTTATTTTAGCCAATAGAAAATAAGCTTATTATAACCAATCAAATGTAAGTTGCAGTGTAACTCTACCCAAAATACGTGTCGAAGTCGTGATTGTGAATCCTCTCTCGTGTTTGAGAAATTAAATCAATTTAAGAAAAACTCAATTTCTCAAAGTGTTTTTCAATCGTATCTCATTAATTCTCTCATCTCACTTATCATCTCACATTCACATTTTATCTCAAAGTATAGGCAACTCACTCACACTAACAATTTAGAGAAACTTTAAGAAAAACTTTGTTTCTTTAAAAGTTTTTCAAATTCATCGCACCATTTTAGAGAAACGTTTAGAAGAAATTAGTTTTTCAAAGTTCTTCAAAAGTTCTTCAACTTGAAGGGACCCTCTTCTACATATTCTAGAGAAACGTTTAGAAGAACTTAGTTTTTCAAAAGTTCTTCAAAATAAAGTCACCCTGTTTCATATTTTAGAGAAACCTCAAGAAAAACTTTGTTTCTCTAAAAGTTTTTCAAATTAATGTTCCATGTTTAGAGAAACTCCAAGAAAAACTTTGTTTCTCTAACAGTTTTTCAAATAGTTTTCAATCAATCAACATCTCTTAACGAAATTTAGAAAAACTTTGTTTTTCAAAGAGTTTTTCCAAAAGTTCATCAAAATATTTTGTGCATCCATCAAACCAACATCTCATCCATCTAACACATGCTCAACAAACACTGTGGCCCGCTACATTTCGACAAATTTGAAAATAAAATAGGCGTATTTCTGAGGGTATGTACAAGCCTTTCATTCACATAAAAACTATGTGTTCCCTTTATTATAATTCATATATATTCCAAAATAATTCAAAAAATTTTGCCAAAATTAAAAGAGGACTGAATCATGTATCATGTACCAAATAACTCTTCAAAAGGGCTCTGTAAGGAAATTTGGATAACGTAGTCTTGAGTATCTGTTTCAGTTAAGTATTATGTTCTAAATGGCAAAGACTACGACTCATATGTATCGCTTTTTACCAAACAATGTTACTAAAACGAAAACCTGTTAAACATGAGAAAACTTTGACCTGCATGCTGCATAAAATATGGTCGACTTGCGTTAAGAATTTAAATACCGAGAAACTGAAATATCAACCCAATTATACATTTATTTTTCATCTCAATTAATCTACTAACAATAGAATACAGAGGTATGTCATCAATTTATTTTTAATCTTAATTTGTATAACATAATAATTAGTACCTACAATACACAAATCTAAATCATAATTGATAAACTTAATAAATGGTACAGGTAATATTAATATGTGTGATATAGTGTGTGGCAAGCTCATTCATGGTTAAAGGTATATTCTATTCTAGCAGTTCAGTCAATTTGGGTTTACTGCCTGGAAGTATGCCTGGAAGCCTAGCGGAATCAATTATTATCCACATTAAACATATTACATTTAAAAGCGTAAGTAGCAACCAGGGATGGACAATGCCCTGCAACATTGCAACCAGATTGCATGGGGAAATGGAAACATTTTCCACACTCCCTGCGGGGTCGGGGCAAGTTTTGGGAAAATGAGAAAAATTTTGCCCCGCCCCGCGGGGTGCAATGCAATTTGAGGAATTGAAAACGCGTTACAAGGGAAATTTTGAGAATTGCATCCCTTGTAGCAACCTTTAATTATAAGTGTACATTAATGTAATTCTAAAATAACACCATTTCTGGTAAGAAAAGTAAAGTAGCTAAAGTTATGCTTATTATCCTAAATATTAATTACCTGTATCACTAATCGTTTATATTATACCATATTTATTTGCCATCCCGGATATTTTTCCAATTTTTTATTAGTGCATCTGAAATATTTAAAAAATGTATAGTAAATATTAAGCGTAACTATGATGTAGGATTTGATAGATTTTTGTAATTTAAATATATTTTCAGGATTTTAAAATTTTAAATGACGACACATGCAAAAGCAAATTATTGTAGGATATGACACAGATATTAAGCATTTGAACTTTTATCGTTTTAATTTCAATCGTCATGACGTCATGAGTGATATATGTAGAACTATACTTGGATTTAGTTACTATCTACAATAATGAAATTGCTGGAAACTGGACAAATAATTAGTGCCGGCCGGCTTCATTTTAATATTTTAATTGTAGATAAATACGCTTTTTCTCTGTGATAAAATGTGATCACAAGATTTGTAGTTTGGGAGAAAATTAAAAATTGTTTTTAGATTATTGCACTTGCTGCCACACTACAAATCATTTAAGTCGCATTTTACTAAAGAGCAAAAATACATTTATGTCATTTCCCCCACTACCCTCAAGAAAGGGCTCTACTGTTTTTAGCCATAATTAAAATGAAGCCAACTATATGTAAGAGTGTAATAATTTACTAAAAATTGATTATAGCCCTATACACAATTCAATATCGGGATTCAACATCTTACCCCATTATTATATTAACTGCTTTATTTTTGTTTGAAATAATTTACTATATTATTTACTTACCTCTGGCCGGCATGTGTTTGCAGTACTCTTCAATAATTTGAACTAGTTCTTTAAACCTTGCTTGTTCTCCCTTCTCCTTCACCCACAACGTAAGCGTCATGGCTACCAACCTTCCAAAAGAAGCATTTTCTTTTTCCATTGCCTGTAATTCACCTCTTGATTTTCCAGGTATTCTAAGCTTCAAAGGAACTAGGCCCATCCAGTCATCCTTCAGTTCAGGAAAATTTTCTAGAATGCATCTTATTTCGATGATTCCAATCTCTGAAACTGTTTGCGATATGCAGGATTATATAATTAATTCTATAATGAGGCAAAACACTTCACATACGGGATGCTTGCCTGAAAAATCTTCGTCTGCTAATTGATCGTTGCCTTTACTTGAAGTAGACCTGGACGTGCGAGGCAATTCCTCTAAAATTTTTGCAGCAACGTCATTGTTGCTCATGTTCAACGACAGAATTAGAAGTTCATATTTTGGTGTTTTTACGGACACAATATACATTTGTCGAATCCTAGAGTTTGTATCATACTCAGTGTTCCTCTGTAAAATTTGAATTTGTATTATTAATAAGTAACGGTAATTTTAAAGCTTTATTGGTAATACGCAATCCAATAAACTTAATACAACTGTCGTTTAAAATGTAAAAATATACATACAATTCTCTCCAATGTGCTTTGGTTAATGAATTGTTTCGCCAGTAATTGAGTGGACCATTCTGTTTCATTCTTAGTACAACCGACTAATCTGTCCAAATTCTTTATGATGTGATTCTCTTGTTCCTTATCCATATTTAATTCGGAATAGTAGTAAGTCGCTGAGCGTTAGTGTTTACTACTTATCAGAACAAATGTAATATAGAAATTCTCGCAACTCTATTTAAAGAAATTTAAAAAAAATGAAAATTTCAAACAGACAATGATCTTATTGTACTTTCAGCCAGGCACGTATCCAGGATCGAAAACTGGGGGGTGCACAGCAAGGTTTTTTACAGAAAATGATTAATGGTAGAGCTTAATACTAATATGAGGAACAATTGAGTGCATACAGCGCATTGAATTATATCCAAAGAAACTGAAAACGAGTCAGATTTGCGCGTAGCGCGAAGTTTTTTCTAATTTTTTGAACTTTTATGGTAAAATAAGCTCTTTTTTTCGATACCAAACGCATTATGGGGGGTGCACGTGCACCCTGTGCACCCCCTCTGGATACGTGCCTGCTTTCAGCTACTAAACCATCATTTGCCAATATTCATATTGCTTTATTACCCTTTGGCGGCAAAAGCTGGGAAGCCTAAAACATCTGTGTTAGACGTCAATTTATGTTCATTGCTCTATATCTCGAAAACTAACTCTACGAGATAATCGTTATTTATCAGCTACAATGTTTTAAGGAATGTTTTTATCTTTCGAATGAGCTAAATAACACCTCTCTAGGCGTTATAGCTTAGAAAGAACAATTTATTTAGTAAAACAACTTTTTTTATAATATTAAAGGAGATCAAACAGCAGGGATGGAAAATTTCGGTAGCACACTAGCAATGCTACCGGGGAAATTTGGAAAATTTACCCCCGCCCCCGCAGGGGGCGGGCCTTCCCCAGGGAAATCCGGATTGTGGGCGGGGCTTCCCAGGAAAATCTGGATTGTGGGCGGGGCTTCCCTAGGGAAATCGAATAATTTGCCCTGCCCCCGCAGGGGGTAGGGCTCTTGCTACCGGGGAAATTTTGAAAATTCCATCCCTGTCAAACAGTCCTACAGAGTCCATACTTAAATATGAAGAGCCGACATTTACCATAGTTGATGTAGCCTTTCATTATAAGCCTTTGGTCGGCTGCTCACCACATTTCTCACCTGAGATCAAGTATACCCAGAAAAAGCTGCTTACTAAATAAATTATCATTTCTAACCTATAACACCTAAAGAGATGTTATCTAGCTCGTTTGAAAGATAAGAACATTCCCTAAAACATTGTCCTATATCAATAGCGATTATCTCCTATAGTTTTGGAGATATAGAGCAATGAACAAAAATTTACGTCTAACAGGTGTTTTATGCTTCCCAGCTTTTGAGCTCCCGCCAAAGAGTAATAAAGCAAAAGGACTATTAGAAGACTCAATTGCGTCCTCCAAATTGAACTTTTGTTAGAACGACGAAAATAATGTGATTTATTGTTCACTGGCGTAGCAGAGGAGGAAGACCCCTTCCTCCGAAATTCGGATATCAGAAGTTATTTTATCAAAATTGCATAAAATTGTGAAACTTTTTGCGGAACGCGAGAATTTTTTGTTTGTATTTTCCAGGGATGGAATTTATCCGAATTTCCTAGGGACCCGTCGGCAATTTCCTAGTGGGGGCGGGGTACTCCGCTCCAATTTTCCTAGGGACCCTGAATCCCGAAATCCAAACCACACCCCCTGCGGGGGCGGGGCATGGCATATTTCCTAACATTTCCTAAAATCCAGGCTGGATTTCCTAAAATCGAGACTGAATTTCCTAGGATTTTCATAAAATCGAGCCTGGATTTCCTAGAATTTCTCACATTTCCTAAAATGGAGCCTGGATTTCCTAGAATTTCTCACATTTCCCAGTGGGGGGAGGGTCTCGGCCAGATTTCCTAGGGACCTAGGGTCCCGAGGTCCCGAAAAAATTCCATCCCTGGTTTTTCCCCAGATTTTCTCAAATCTTTAGCGCTACGCTGCTAAAATGAACAGATTTGTACCTAATGTTTTCAGTTTGTCCCCCACACCGAAACCCAATCCTGGCAATGCGTTTGAATGTTAGTTACTATCTCTACAATTTTGTGTGTACCACAGAGATTGTTTTGATTTTTATCATATTCAAACTGACGCCTTGGTCTATTCGACGTAAATACAATTATAATAAACCATTGCAGACGGGCATTAATATGTATCAGAAGAAGTAATGTAAATACCAAACTCCCCTTCACCCACACATACACCACCCAAAAAATACTCCCCACAAACAAACACCCCTCACCAAAAAATCCCCCCAAATCACATCCCCGAAAAAACCCCATCCCTCCCACAATCACTTCCCAACATTTCAGCAACCATTGCCTTGCGCCAGTGGCGTAGCTTACCAGGGTGCCGCCCAGGGGCAAATTAAATGTATCAAATTATGTAACAGCCTTACCCACGAGATGCACAAGCGTGCATCTGCACCCTTGTTATTTCTCAAAGAATGGACAAATTTCTTGCCATACGCGCAAATTTGAACCATTTTAGTTTTATTTTACCCAAATTTGTTCACATTTTTTATTAACGCGCAGTCAGCTCATTTTGGATTTTGCCCCTCCATAAATATATTTTTAGATACGGCCTTGAATTTAGTTATAGTATTTAGTTATATTATTTAGTTATATAACTGTTTAAAATATTCGTTGTATTATGCAAATTTTTAAACCAATTGATTATTAGGGGTAAAACGTAATATCTAAGTGACATGTAAAACCTAACACTGTCACATTCATTAGTAATACACAATTAATTGTTCCACCCAAAATAGTATACAACTAACAATAACTTGAGCGTGCAAACGTTCAACGAGCTAAACAACATCCAAAATTTCCTCTTATTCCAACCGTTTATTCCATTAATTTCATGTTTCATAGCTTTAAAACAACTCATGTAAGCATTAACTTAAGCCACGAAATCTTTGTTAATATCCCCGTCGTATACCTTAACAATATTTTCCGACGCTTTTGATATTTCCGCCTCATTTTCATCGTTGAAAAGAAATTATGGATCCAAAAATGAACAACAGCGATCCTTTTTTTCCAGTTCCAATACTTATAGCACTAAATATATTTGTTTCATTATTACACGTTACATTAATAAGCGTTTCCTACAATTACAAGTGCTCGCCAACATTTTTTGAAACTGTGTTTGTACAATGTATTTCAACGTGGGTATTCTATTAATTTTGGGTCTGACGCCTCCCCCTAGTGGCCCTGCAGCCCAGGGGCAACTTCCCCCATTGTCCCCACAGTTTCTACCCCACTGCCTTGCGCGGTGCGTGCGACAACACCTTCCTCTCCAGGCACTTGCACTACACTTCTGCCTTCTACTACTCTCTGCTTCTCTTTCCGTCTTCTCCAATAGTTTATGCAGCTATACTCACTACTCCCCTTATTTGTGACCTAGGTCACGAACGATGTACCCTATAGACACTGATTGTACCTTCTTTGAAACCTCCAGATAACATACCAAGTTTGAACCAATTTGGTTTATCCGCTCTTGAGTTTTGGTGCATACATCTATACAGACGGACAGACAGACAAATTGAATGAAGACAATATGTATCAATTCTGATACATAATAAATAATACAATGCGAAATCATTCGTTATAATCTACAGCATGATTTTATATTACGGGGTTTCACACAAAGTGATGAATATTAATCGGATTATTTGTATTTTCTTATAATCGTTTAGCTTGAGTGCACTGATTATTCTACGGAATTAAGTCACCAAATTTGAATTATTGGAGATGTGAGTGAGAATGGATTAAATCATCAACAATGGAGTCAGAAGTAGATTCTTAGATATTCGCAGAAATAACAGTATAATAATTTCTATAATCTCTGGATTCGTAGACAAGCGCTGTTTAACTTGATTATTTCCAAAAATCCGATTATGAAAATAATCGGTTTATAATTGCGTGAAACCCTCTATTATAGTATTCCATAGAATCTACAGGTGCAAACGTGCCTTTCCAACACATTGTGTTGCCCGCCTCCCCACTTGATATAGGGTGTGTGTGAACAGCACAATTTTGACTTCAAATGGTAGCTGACCTTTGTTGCATAATAAACGATAAATTGTAATGAAAATAATGATCTTTAACTGAATTACTTGTCTTTTAAGCAGTCACTAATGTTTCGCGTTTACTAAACTAAATTTTCCAAAGACGCTTAGTGTTCAGGTTTCAATCATTGGCTTGTAAGATCGAAAGTAACATATGGAATTGTGATTTTCAATACTTTTAGATAGTTTATTACAAGTATCCTATGCCTCAATATGGATTACACTAGGGTTGAAAGTTGCGAAGCACAATGACTTCACCAAATTCACCATAGCTTTTACTTATCAGAGATCATTATTATCAATACTTTGCTATAAACGGAGCAGGGACCTGAAATAAATGCATATCGCCTGGGTGTGCTAGGGAACAAATTAATTTTATCTCTGAGCAATGAGGAGCTTCAATTTGGTAAACGTTTTCAGGGGAATCTGACTCCCACCGGTATGATATTATACTAATTTATCTATGCTGCATGTAGACGTGGATTGTATGTAGAATTATACATGAACTGCGAGTCACATGATCAGAGCCACTCATACCAGTACGCAGTATCGATGGACGATGGAGCAAGGTTAAGGTGATTCATAGATCCAAAGCAGACTCAAGGCTGCAGTATAACATTGTGGCGTAGCCAGGGTGAGCCAAAAGACAATTTCTCCATCCCCATATCCAAAAAAGAGAATATTTTACTGCGCTGCGCAAATTTGTGAATTCATCACGCTACGCTTATATTTTATAATTGAGATGCATTTTGCGTCAAAGAAGGAGGCACGGTCAAAATGGGCAGTATACCAATGGCGCAATTTGCGCTACAATTTGCAGTAGGTAGCCTTTTACTTGTAGATTAAGTTTAAGTAGGGCACCGAAAAAAATTAACGGACCGTTTGATCACTATTAGTCATTGGAGGATAGCAGGTGGTCAGCAGTGCCTTTGGTAGGATTTCTATAAAAATCAGTAGAATCATACACCTCGTTTTGTAGAACACGTTTGAGTGCATGGGCACCCAAGAAACCACCCGCCGTTTCACCTCAAACCAAATCCACTACTGTCCCCAAGCTATACTTCATTGACCTCTATAGGTCAAACTGAACGATAACACTTTTTGGTGCCCTAATCAAATTTATTCTACAAGTCAAAGGCTACCTGCTTTCAAATTTTGGGGGGAACTGAACCAAGGGCACACCGCCTATCTTGAATGTGCCTCCTTCTTAGCTTAAATGCTTGTGCTGCGCTCAATAATAAGCACATTAGTAGCTCGATGCGCGTACCCAGGATTATAACCTGGGGGGTGCGCAGCAAAGTTATATACAGAAGGCTGTTTCTTGGGGAAACAAACATCTCAATATGAAGTACATATGAGTCAATTTAGGTCAAAAACAAAGTAAAAATCGTGATAATCGCGCGTAGTGGGAATTTTTTCCGCGTTTTTGCTATTTTAGTACTATAATCATTGATCCTGGGGAGTGCAAGTTCCCCATGTGTTCCCCTGCTACGAGCATGAGTAGCTCATATTATTTGGATTTTGCTTTGCTAAAACCAAATTCTGTCTAAACAAAAGTGCTGCATGTTTAAATCCTTTTGCAACTATACTTTTATTAAATGCCGTAGTAATTAATATAATATAATTTTAAGTATAATATTACCTTATAATTTTAAGCCGAAAAAGTATGATTAGGAACCATAGCCCGGCATCACATAGATACACTACACTACACTTACACTTTAACTGAAATCATGTTAATACACTACACCACACTTTAATCAGAAAGTGTGTTAATACACAACACCAACACCACACTATTGCTTACATTTACACCCACACTTACACTATTGACTACACTTACACTATTGCCTACACTATATTACTTCAACTAACACTAACATTATATAAAATACAAACACACTGTACTTACACTGCTACGCACATTTACGAAGCAAATATAGATTTTAAGCCGATTACTTAAAAATAGAACCAGTCAAACAATAGCGCATACCCTTTTAAGGTCTTTTTCGATATAAAATATAAGCACACTTATACTAATAATTACTTTCAGGTACTAAGCTAATACCCTAGCACATGCTAATACTATCGACTGTAAACATGTAGTATGTGAAAATACGTTTAAGACCACAATTTGTACAAGTTAAATATGAAATATTAGATATATTTTATGATTTAAGTCGGCATAAAGTTAATACACTACACTTACACTACACAATTTTCTTCAGGTACTCAGAACACTACAACTACACTACACAATTTGTTTGAGTTACTCAGGACACTACACTTACACTACACTATAGATAGTGTAGAGTTTACACTTTACACTTATTTT
Organism: Pogonognathellus longicornis; assembly: GCA_034694085.1. Lineage (NCBI taxonomy): Eukaryota > Metazoa > Arthropoda > Collembola > Entomobryomorpha > Tomoceridae > Pogonognathellus > Pogonognathellus longicornis. The sequence goes on from JAQFYB010007037.1 coordinate 10,101, forward strand.
ACACTTACACACAAACTAGTGTAGTGTATGCCGGGCTATGTTAGGAACCAGAGTCCACTGACGTCAGGTTAACCACTGCCTATACAGCAGCTTGCACCAAAGTGTATTAAATTGTTTTGAGTTTACGGTGTCTAACAAAAAGATTTGCCATATAATCTCACCTATCAGTATTCACAGTCAGTATAAGGACATAGGTATGTCATTATATAGTTCATTGTCTTAAAAGCTCTATTGAAATGTACGCTTAAATTGAATGGCAAAGTTGCACGGTTTAGTTAATGAGCGTTCTTAGAATCGCAACATAATTTTTGTAAAATTAAAGTCTAAATTCTAGAACCGTAGATGCATTTTAAACAAAGTTTTTCCTGTCAAAAAATTGCCTCGAAACGTGTTTGGGCTCCAAAATTTAAACCCGATTTAGGGAAATCTTAGCCCATGTCGGAAGATTGGTCGAATGGGATACCAAAAGTCTATTTCAGGCAACTTTATTTTCTTTTGGAGCGTGACTGAATTCTGAGACCATTACGAAAATTTCAGATGGAGAGAAGCTTTACAGGCCCATTTCAATGGAAGTCCAAGAATCCCAGACTGGAACTAATTATCGAGTATTCCACGGATGGTAATTAACCGCGACCTGGAAGTTACATACATATGCCAAATGAGGAATGAAAAAGTCAAATGATAAGACTAAAGACTTGCATCAAAATTTTTATAAAGATAACAAATAAGTTTCCCGTGAATATTATTCTTTAAGGAATTGAAACACTTTTACTGTTTCTCTAGGCATTCAATTATAATCTTGGATTCAACTTTGGACAATAATGACAAAAAATACAATTAAACTATATTATGTGAATCAAAATGTACCAAAAATGACGTTTATTATTTATTTAGCTTATTTCACGAATATGGGTATGGTCCAACCTTGGCCATCGTACATAAGTGGTTATATAACAGCTTAAATTATTATGCGAGCACTGTCATGCTTATTAATATCTTATCAGAGTTTTATAGATAAAGAACTAAAACTGAATCCATATACGTACAATGACAAGTCATAACAGAGTATAGCAATTTTGTTACACGCAAAATCAATTCCAACTGCATGTCAGTATCAGGGTTGGCATAGTCAGAAATGTCCTGCCGGTATTTACCGTCATTTACTGGTAATTACCGGCATGGCAAATTGTAGTAAATACCATGCCACTGACATTTTCTAAAATGTATACGTAAA
>JAQFYB010007038.1:0-11334 GCA_034694085.1 Pogonognathellus longicornis
TGGGATTAAGTAAGGGGAACGGTACGATCCACGCATTATGTGTATTGCTTAAGTGGATAGTACTTTTTCCCTTACAATTCCCCTCGCGTTATATCGAAGTTGGATTTATTTAATCAAACTGAGTAATTGTTTTAATTGAAGTTCCCCTTGAATGATCAATTTGTTGCAGCTCAAATGAGATGCAAGTGGAAATGTAATAGATATATGGCACTGAGAGTGACATGTTGAAATACGGGGATTGAAATACATAGTTATCATTTTTCTTTTACATGAATGGTTTCTTTGTCCGATATTTACATTGAATTCATGGTTTACAAATATGTGATTATATCATAGCCTCAATAACATGTAACAAGTATAATAACAATGTGGAAATTGTTAGAGGTAATAAAGGTAAACTGAATAACATCAAACAAAATTATTATCCTAAGATTCAACAATTGCAACTGGTGACTATAATTATGATAAACATGGAAACCAACTTAAGAGTCTAAGGTTGAACTATTAATGTAACATCAAAAGAACATCAGGAAATCAAATCGAGGGACTAAGGTGTAAACTATTATTAAATTGTTTTTATGGATAAGTTTATCTTAAGCTTTATCGATGACTTTATCTTGAGGAACACAACACTTTGTACATTAGTCATAATCAGTCTAGAAGTTTCATTAAGTCTCAATTTCACATTAGTTCGGATCACTCATCAGTCATCACTTAATTTTAGTCCAATTGTCATTCTCACACCGATTGTATCCCAACACTTTCACTCAATGACCTACATCCATTATCTCAGTAGTATCTGAGTCGTGTCCATTATGGTCCTTGTCACCAGATGCATCCTCGGAGTCACTGTTGAGGCAAGATTCATCTATAGGGATGTAACGATCTTCGTTGACTTCCTCCATTCCTGGATTAGACGGGTCATATTGATGATCCTGGATCATTTCTTGGTCATCATCGGAGATTGGTTCGATAGTTACACTATAGAGGTCTTGGGGGTCTTCATCAATGATTGGTAGGAAAGGGTCCGCCAGATTCTCGAAGTAATCTTCCTGGGTCAAGTCAACCTCAATGACATCTGGAGGGGGTAAAGGAGTGGCAATTGATTTTGGAGATGCTTCTAAGGCTTTATGAGAACAAGGCTGGGGACTTTTGGGCAAGCTAGGTAGCTTAGGGATTCGGTATTTAGGGACGACCATGGTTTCAGGAGGGGCGTCAAATCGCATCTTAGAGGGAGCTTTGCGTTTCGGGATTTGCTTGTCGAGCCGCTTGATTGCAGTCCTGCGGGCTTTCTTTGCGGATCGACATACTAGCTTGTTTAATTTGTTTCCAGTTGGAACCGCGACGGTCGTGGAAGCCTTAACTTTGGCACTGGCATAACGCTTCCTAAGCGGATGGTCCTGTACCGGAACTGGTCGAGGAGCTTTCTTATGCTTGGGTAAGCGTTTGCCGGTGAAGTCTTGCCAGAACCGATCATAGTGTTCTTTGGACATGGGAATAGCCGGTTTGTTGGGGGTGAATGTTCTTAAAGCTGGAGGGAAAGGTCTTTCAGGTCGAGCCGGGTCGGGATGGAGAATGGCGACCGATCTTGGGGCGTTCTTTCTCCAACACACGGAAACTCGCTTTGGCTCAAAAGGCATGGAATCATAATTCTGAGCAGCTCGGGGAGATGGTTCCGCGTCGATATCAAACAGGATATCCTCTTCGCATGCCATTACTCCTCTGCTAACAACGGCACGTGGGCGATCGAATCCTTCTGCTTTGGCTTCTGTCTTCAACTCCTTAATTTGGTCCTCAGAAACTGAACGTAGCATTTTTAATAGTTTGGCATAATGTGGATCTGGGGTTTTTGATATGCGATGTTCCACGCGGTAACGCCTTTCTCCTTTATCAAACTTTATGATATTGGTTCGTGTGTGAGCCTTGGGGGGAGATGCAGGTCCGACATTGGGTTCGGGCAACAGGTTGAGTCGCAAAACGGGGGGATATCTCTTTGAGAGGAAATGAGCATTCTCATAAGCGGACCGAGGAACCACAACTTTCTTCGGTTTGGGTTTTGGGGTATCTTCTTTCGGGACATCTTTTTTGGGAGCATCTTTCTTCGGGATGGGGGTGTTGGTTTTTGGTGGACGAACTGATTTACGTACAGGATGTGGGAATGAGCCGGCTGGAAACAGTGGGGGAATGCTAGGTGCTGGGGGAGTTCCTTGAAAATTGGGCAATTGAATTGATGGAGTGCCAACTGGTCGTGATGGAACTCCGTGAAATGCTGGAGTATGATAATTGGGAGGCCCAACTGGTCTTGGAGAAACTCCTTGAAATCTTTGAAGTTGAAAATTGGGAGCATAAACCGGTCTTTGGGGAACTCCCTGAAAATACTGGGCTTGTAAAATTGGAGGTCCAACAGGTCTTGGTTGAGCTCCTTGAAAAGAATGAGAGGGAGGAAAGTTTGGCCGAGCATCATACGACGATCGATACTGTGGTCTCCTCCCCATAATGTTTTAGTTAAGTCTGTGAATGGAAAGGGGTTAGATCATTAATATGAGCCTTGAAAAGTTTTTGGTTGGTTGAACAAGATATAAGGTCGTACACTGTAGGAGCTACTACGGTCTCGATAACATATGGTCCTTCTCTTTTCCCCATTAAGCTAGCTGTAATACCTTTGCTAGCATCAGAAAGATAATGTGATCGATACCATACTTTGTCTCCAACTTTGAACTCTCGATTTTTTGTTCCTCTATTATAGTAACGCATATAAGTTTCCTGACTCTGATCTAGATGGTCTTTTGCTATGGTGTGAATTGCTAAGATTCTTTTTCCCAGTTCTTTAGTCTCCTTACATGCCGAAAGATTTAACCCCAGCAAATTGTCAAATGGGTGACGAAATTCTCTTCCCGTATTTAGGTATGCAGGTGTAAATCCGGTACTGTCATTTACAGCTGTTCGAAGACTAAAACTGAGTTCGTCAATATATTTATCCCATTGCTTACATTCAGTAATAGTTGCTACTATCATTGATTTTACTGTTTGATTATAGCGTTCGGTAGCATTACTTTGTGGATGGTAGGGTGATATATGGAAATTGTTTATACCGAGCATTTCACACCAATTTAGAAATATACCTGAAGTGAACTGAGTTGCATTGTCGGTTAACAGAGTCCGGAAAACACCCCATGTACAACACACTTTCCATAATTTAGTTATTATGATTTCCGATGTTGCAGATTTCAAGGGAAATAACTCGACAAATTTAGTGAAATAATCAACAACCACTAATAGGTATTTGTTAGAGTTACTTCCTTTAGTATAAGGACCCATGAGATCGCACGTTACTAATTCCCAGGGAGCATCTGCTTTAAAAGAGGAACCCGAAGTAGGTGGGAGTTTTGGGTACTTTGTTCTTTGACATTCCAAGCAGCTTCTAACAAACTGTGAAACTGCTTTATGGGAATTTTTGAAATAAAATCGATCTTCTACCTTGGCATAAGTTTTTCGAACTCCCAAATGACCGGACAAAAGTTGGGAATGGAATATTTCTATAACCTTGTAGATGAGTGACTCAGGAAGCCAAATTCTCCAATAAAGTCTCTCATCTTCCCAAGGCTTCCCTCTCGGACCTACGTATTTAATCAATACATCATCTTCTGTGATGTGGCATTTCTTGGCAAGAGATTGAAATTTCAATAACGTAGGTCGATCAAGGTGAACGACTTGGTCTTTCATTATTAATTTGAGAGGAGAGAGAATACCATCCTCATCCTGTTCCTTCGCGATCATTGCTCGTGTTATAGTGCAATTTATGTCCACGAACAGTACATCATTGATTCTGCTAAGTGCGTCAGCAGCTGCGTTGGAAGTTCCCTTTCTATAGTGGACTTCAAAGTCATAACTCTGTAGAGTCATGAACCAGCGGGCCAATCTACCTGATGGATCCTTACATCTAAGGAGCCAGCTAAGAGCCTGATGGTCCGACTCCACAATGAAATGAGTGTATTCAATAAAACCTCGGAATTTTTCTATTGCCCAAATTACCGCTAAGGCTTCTTTTTCAGGGGTAGAGTATCTTGTCTCTGCAGGTAATAGGATTCTACTGGCGAACCAAATAGGGTACCTAATTCCTTCAAATTCCTGCATTAATACAGCCCCCAATGCTTCACCACTTGCATCTGGTTGAATGATGAAGGGTAGGTTTAAATCGGGAAGTCTCAGTGTAGTGGCTTCGCAAAGGGCATTTTTGAAGTATTCGAAGGATGCCTGAGTTTCTGGCGTCCACTCGAACTTAACTTCTTTTTTGGTTAGCCTAGTGAGACATTTCGAGTACTCGGAAAATTGAGGAATAAATCTCCTATAAAAACCTACAAGACCCATGAATCTTTGTACGTCTTTGCCTTTCTTTAGGACGGGATAATTTCGGATTGATTCAACTTTTTCGGGATCAGGATGACATTCACCGTGTTCCAGAATGAATCCAAGAAATTTTATTTTAGATAGACAAAGTTGGGCTTTATTCGGATTAACAGTTAACCCGGCTTCTTTAAGACGGTGCAAAATAATGTCAATATGATCAAGGTGTTCATCAAAATTACGACTGAAAATTATGATATCGTCAAAGTAAATTAAACAGAACTTCCATTTTATATCTCCTATAATGGAATCAAGAGCCTTAATAAAACAGGAGGGACTATTCTTCATCCCCATGGGCATCCTCTTAAATTGGAATAATCCTTTTGGGGTGTGGAAACTAGTTTTAATCCTATCCTTTTGGCGGGTAAGGAACTGGAAGTAGCCTTTGGACAAATCAAAAATAGTAAAAAACCATGCGGGACCAACAAAAGTGATCATATCATCAGTTCGGGGATGCGGATAAGCATCTAACTCGATGATTGCGTTAATAGGTTTGTAGTCGACCACAAATCTAAGGGAACCATCCTTTTTTGGAGTGCAGAATCCATTCGCGGACCACGGACTTGAAGAGGGTTCGATAACGTCATAAGCTAGCAACTCATCTACGGTATCCTCTATAATTTTCCTCTTTCCAGGAGTCATTGGCCGCGGATGACACCGAATTGGCTTATGAGTACCCGTGTCAATCGTAAATTCGAAGCGAGTGCAAAGCCCAGGCCTCTTTGTGAAAATATCAAGATATTTTTTAATGACATTCATTAGACGACGTTTTTGTTCCTCGCTTAAATACGCGGGAGGCAACAAAGATTGTGGCATCTCAATGAGATCTGCTGGAGTGTCTAGCGTAGAGCTTGACTGTGGGTTGAACTCATCAATATCGGTCATCATGTTGACCTCTTCTTTACTTTTAGCTAGAGCTAACACCCGTGGAATGGAAAATTGCTTTTCATCGCTTGACATTTCTAGTGACTCTAATCCTAAGTCCGAATCCGACCCTGAATTATCACTCTCTAAAGGTAGTTTCGGTTTAGTTGGGTCAGTAACCACTTCTATTAAAGAACTGATAGTTGTGTTAGGAGAATCAAAAAGAATTAACTGGGTAGAACCTACTCCAATTGTCCATCCTCCAGAACCTATAAATACGCCAATATCAAGGGGGCCTAAGAAGTCTCGTCCCAAGATGATATCTTTGCTCATATCAGGCACCAACATTATATTTTGTTTTCTCTGCCCAGTTTTAAACTTGACATTTAAGTTAACCGAATTAACTGATGAGCAAGAACCTTTAATAAAATTAATTATTTTGGGAACAGATCGGCATTTTATTTGACGTTCTTTTATAAGGTCAATTAATTTGTTCCCGGCTAAACAACAAGAGGACCCGGTATCAAGATAAGCCATAAATGGAGTATCCAAAAGATAAACAATACAAAGGGGTTCTGGTTGTTTCTGAATTTGTGATTGATCATGGGAAGTAGTATGGACAGTTTCGAATTGAGCAAGTCCCCGAGTCCTTATTTCCGATTTGGACTCGGGGCTTGGGAGTTTAAAGGATTATTACCTGCCTCAATTTCTAAGGAGTCCCGTCTAACTCTTTGAGTCTCCGTGAAGGTTGGAGCGGAACTACGGGAGGGAGAGTTATTCCTAAATCCCGAATAATTTGGTGGAGAAGAAGGCTGACCTCTAAATCCAGTATTAGGGGGACTATTGACAACCCGATTGTTCATCTGTGGAGATGAAGGCCTTGGAGGTGTACTTTGGCCCGAATACCTACTTTGGGTCCTATCCGAGGATTCATTGACAACTTGAGAAGGGGGGTTGGAAAATCTCACTTCTCGTTTTGACGTAGCATCTGCATGATGATACGTATAAGCATCAACAGCGGCTAAGTGCAATTTCGGCACGGTTTTATTTTCCTCTACCCAACCCAAGGACCCTGTCTCTACCCTGGAAACTTCCATAGGCCTTATCACAGGTTTCCATGCTAATGAAGGCTCTAAATTACCCGCAATGGGTGGAGGTTTGTAGGATCTACAAGACTTCAATAATTCCTGGGCTTCTCCTGCGGCTTGTCTTAGTTGAGCCAAGGTTTGGATCAACCGACCTTGTAAAGCTAGACGATATTCTGGGTGCATTTGCTTTAGTACCCGCCTGACTATGTCACCTTCATCAAAGGGATCTCCTTTTCTTTCATAGTAATCCGTAATGACTCGTATGAAGGAGGAAAGAGTTTCAGTACTGCCCTGAGTTCTATTATCGAGCTCCCTTTGGAGGTCTTCAGTGTATCCTATTGCCTGAAATTCGGTTCGAAATCTGTTTTTGAAATCTCTGTATGTGGGAAAGTCAGCCTCGTACCTCCACCAGCTATAGGCTTCTTCGGTGAGAGCAAGAGGTACCACAAAACGTAGCAAGTCAGCCTCTGAATAACCTATTATGCTCCTATACTTTTCTAATTCTACAAGGAAATCAAAAGGGGTTTTGGTGTCCATCGAGCCCTTATAAATGGGAATGGACACATGTGCGGACTTCAGATGATGTGTGGGTTGCATATTTTGACCGCCAACGGGCATGACATTAGCTGCCGCTGGGGGTAGAGTACGGTCCACGGGTCTAGATCCTGATGATAGAGGGCGCTGAATATAGTCTACCGGTTGACTACTATGTTGGTAGCAACTAGGATCACGGTCTGACATGGAATTTTGAGGACCTGACATGGGCTGACTGGTCCTAAATGTACTAGAACCCTGGGCTCCCTGTGAGTGCTGGGATCCGACTACTGTCGTAGAATGCGACCTTGGGGGTGGTGGATCCATTGCATAAACCTGATGAGCAGTGTGTAAAGGAATATTCCTAGCTTCGACCCTAGGCGGAGGTTGCAAGTGAGCAGGACCAGACATAGCTCTCATTGCTCGTATCTGCCGTTCTCCGACATCTAGGAATGACGCTTGTACTGCTTGTTGACTATTAACAATGGCCGCTTGCAATGCACGCTGATTCTGATGCATGCTACGCTCTAAGCCTACATGCATGTTCTGCATCAAGTCACTCATGACCCGAGTGAAACCCCCTAAGTCCAATCCCCGATCTCTCGAAGGACCAGGTTGCCTGAGTTCAAAGTCATGCAATTCCCCTAGTCTAGCTGACGCACGAGTAGTTACCCTGTCTGGCGGTCCTAGTGGCTGAATGTCGATAAGATTATCATCAGGCATTACTCCAACTGCGGCTAGAGGGCTGTATGGTGGAGGGAGATCTTCCCTTTGAGAGTCCGAGTTACCTATGGGTGAGTGAACTACCCTGGGTGGACATGACTGTTCCGATCCCTCTATCTCTGCACCAACATCAGCTGCGGGTCGGCGCCCTCGTCTACCCCCTACCATGTTTCCTTGGTACACCGAAGGGATATTTGTACTGGGCTGTGTTTTGGAGTACAGAGACAATTAGCTACGTACTACTGTAACGTGGTGATATGGTAGCAGTATACACTGATACCCTAGGGAACTACGTTATAGGTAACGTGTAGTAATATTAATTTACTCGGATAGCAGTATAATCGGATATCCCTATTTAATTAATATGCAAAGCTTAACGAAAAAGATTTGCTACTTATGTAAATAGACTTCAATTGAGAATGAATTCCAAAAGGTATAATTATTTAAATTAAATTATTTGACCTCTGGAAACTAGAACCTCATTATTCTAGTCAGTGGCGACTCAAGTAAATGTATTATGATAAGAATGTCGTCTCCGTAGTCAATCATTTCAACTAGTACCATTAACAACTTGTACAATGTACTGTGGTCTAACTCAGTAATAGTAATGTGTATTACATGTGTTAGAAAAAGATTCTAAAGCTACTTCTGGGGTATATAGATATCCTACCGTTAACGAGTAATCAACTGCTTTACTGCTGTGTGTATTCTATATACCCTAAATTGCATCAATCATATGAATTTTTGTATAGTTTTATGTGTATAGGAGTAATGAATACGTGTTACCCGCACTCAATATAGAATGTTTAGGTGTAACGTAATGGTATTAATACTATTAATGGTATCTACAAATTTTCTACTTGTCTACTCTGGGTAATTTTTAAAATCATATAACAATTACTTTATCGAATTCAAAAATTTTTTAACGAAAACGTTGATAATATCATTATGAACTTTGAGAATTGGGCAGTCAAAAGTATTTTACTAAATAGTTTACCATTACTTATTCGGTTTCAAAATTTTAATTTAGTTTCTGCTACCTACTGATCTTTGTATAATCTCTGTAGGTTTACCGTATTGTATAGTTCGTACGAATTAATAGAGGATAATATTATCCCTACATTTAGGTTAGATGTAAATTCAATACCATTAATATTTCGAAAACGAATGAAATAATTAATAGTGAATGAATAATCTCAGTACCTATGTTTGTGGGTATTATTACCAAATACCTGTTTAGCAAGAGTAACGGAAAGACTTTTGTGTAAAGAAACGAATTTGGTAAAAATATACCTACTTATATAGTGCAAATGGCAATATTATTTTTTCGAAATTGCTACGATTACTTTATAGCCTTCGTAATTTCAATTGCATTTAGTTTAGGATAGCTCTTAGTCACCATAATTGGGTTTTTAGTGTAGACGGTATGTTTAGAGCTTAACACATGGCAGGGTTTCGAGCACGTAGGCGTGGGCAAAATTGGAACTCGACTTTTCTTTAAAATTTCGAACTTCTAATTGCTTTTTAGAAAAGTTTAGCTTATGAGGGACATACATACGAATAATTAGATTTTTGGAAAAGATATTACTATTTTTAAAATGATTTTCAAACTTTGGAAAACGCCGATTTAGCCGGTCAGCAAAATATGCCGGACGAGTAAACCCTGGTTTATGTGGCTGAGTCTGTAACTGAGTACAGAATCAACGCTAGTGTTACTCTAAGCTATTTTTAATTTCCAAAACGTCTTTTCGAAAAGAAAAGTGTTTAAGTGTTTTAACTGTGGATTATTATTATTAGAGGACTCAAAAATATACGTATCACTGCCTTTACGCAATGTTAAATACGTACTCTACGTACAAACGCACACAATTATTTTGTATTTTGTAGTTTGCATTCAAACAGAGCGACTTTAATAATCCAAAATTAATATTATATTCAATAAAGCTTTTGCTCTTTTCAAAATCCTATACTACAAAATTCATATGATTTTGAGCAATTTAAACTCAAAATACGTTAGTTTTACTTTTTCAAGACCAAAACTAATGCAAATATTCTGGAAAAAGTCGCCAAAATTTTATAAAGGAAACCCTTCAGTTATTTGGTAATGAAATTTGTTGGCCCTGTTGTATCGGAAGGGTGCAATATAAAATTATCTCAACTAACTTATGCTAGTGGAGTTTCCAGATACTTAATATTTGATAGATATGGTCTTGGATGTAGGAAATAAAATGAGATGAACACAACGGATTTGTATATCTTACAATTAAATTGAGAATAACTTAGGAGAAATAAATCCCAAAGCTCATTAGTACCATTTTATATATACCTTGTTCAACCAATACTTATTCTTATAATATCTTAATGTGTAGACGTATGAATTAGGATGTCATTACTCCATGATAATGTTGCATTTAACGATGTATGGAAATGCTTAAAGAGGATAGTTTTGCCTTTAGTTAACGTTGATTGGGTTCGTTGATTGGGGGGGAAATTGGCGCCTGGAAGCCCAGGGAAGCCGGGTATTTCAGTCAGAAAGTATCACTAGTGTGTCTAAAGAAGACGAAACCCCCTTAAAATACCCACCCCTTAGGATAGGAAGGCGAAATACCTGAGTTTTAATTGTCAATTAGCTATGTATTATATTTGAGACAGTACTTGAAGTAATGTCATAAAGTGAATAGAATTATAGAAATTGAGGTATATAGACAGCACGTATTACGTGATGTCGGTGTGAAATTGCAAGGAACTTAACTCAACTTGCAATCAAAAATACAGAATGATACAAGTTTAATACAAAATTGTGGTGAAATTATACCATACCTTTTGTTACTTGTAGTATTGCTGCTGGAATCCAAGTCAATTTCTCTGGGTTAATTCGTCAGAGAAATTATGATTTCACAAAATTAACTCAAATTCTCAAAGAGTCAAAGTTACTCAAGCTGGTAACCCAGAGTGAGTTAGGAAATAATAGTTTATGAAATTCTATAGATTATAGAATTTCCACTACAAGTTAAATCGACTCAATCTGTTAAGTCAGAGTGAGTTCAAAAGTAGTATTTTATGAAATATCGAATTTCCACTGTAGGTTAAATTCACTCAATCTGACAATGCAGGGTGAGTATACAAACTAGTAGGTATTTTGTAAAATACCGAAAGCTTCAACTGAATTGAATGTTTATTCACTCAAACTGAAATGTACGTATATCGCGTACTGGAATGTACTTCGTAAGGCTTTGGGGTGTCTTGGTACACCACAAAGCGGAATCAAAATTACGAAATTGGAACTTGATTAATATCAAAATTTTGAAATGAAAAGTTCAAAAATTAAACTGACAGAGTTTTGTTCAAAGTAAAGGTTGGGATTGAATTGTGTGTAAGAAGCACTCTCAGCCGGTTTTATTACCTCGGTTGGTCAAGATAGTCAAATCTTACCCACCGAGGCGTTTCTTGCTATACTATAGGTAGGTATGGATAACAGTATCTGATTTCCATGAATGACAAAATTATCAATATGCATTTTATGCATCTTAATTACTTATTCTATGCATTTCCTATGACTCTGCATTTCTCATTTCTATCTACCTATATGCAATGTATTATACCTTAACTTTATATACCTATGTACATCGTGTACTCTTGAGCTTTGGGATTAAGTAAGGGGAACGGTACGATCCACGCATTATGTGTATTGCTTAAGTGGATAGTACTTTTTCCCTTACAA
>JAQFYB010007039.1:0-11332 GCA_034694085.1 Pogonognathellus longicornis
GATACTGTACTAAATGATTTGTAAACGATTGTAAAGGCTGCGGCCAAATCAATCATTGAATAAACTCAATAATAATATTATGTGCTATGCTCAATAGACCGCACAAATATAACAATAAACAGCGATGCCTTCAACAGGTCCATCGCAACAACCACATTGCCCATTCATATTACTCAGGCACTTGGAATATGTAACAATAGTTAATAACACAGGTTATATCTATACATTTATCAAATGACAAAAGTACACCACACATGCTACACAATCGTACTCCTGATAAACAAGGAGTACAAGAATATATAAAGTTTTTAGGGGCAAATCCGATACAATGTAACTCGCCTGGCACTGAGTTACAATTGTTAGTTCCTATTTCACAATTCGATCTTAAAATATCGTGCGTGTATAATTATCCGGGATTCTGATCAATTTCACTGTCACTTTCTACAATTTCGTTTTCACTTTCTACAATTTCGTTTTCACTTTCTACAATTTCGTTTTCACTTTCTACAATTTCGTTTTCTACAGTTTCCATTTGTAGCGGAAAATCTATTACTCTTTTTTCAATACACATCTTACACACACACACAAAACACAACCGCACAAGCACACACAAAGTTGTAAACTAATCATCCTCAGCTAATTTTCGCCTCCTAGACACCAAATTGGAGTCCGTGAAACGCCGTAGGCGATTAAAGTATTATTTTGAAATAGCTTCAAACTCCTTGTCCATAGGGTTTTCATAGGAAACTCCTTGTCCAAGGCATAGCTGTCAAACTTCGACTGAAGATAGACAGGAATGACGTCCATGGGTAAGTCACCGCCGTAAAGATGTTCAACCCTAAATTTCAAGAAAATGAATACTACCATAATCAAACATTGATAACACGAGAATCACTAAATTATTTATTTGTCATTCGTCTGCAGAAAATTGTTTTTACGAAAGTTATTTCTTGATAGTTCTTATACAACGTTCGTTAAGCGAAGCCTTTATTTAACTGTAGGTCATAAAACGTGTGATGTTTTTAGAATTCATTAAGCGTTTGAAGGAAGCATTAAAATATTCAACGCCTTTGTAAATCTTTTTCTAGTACTCGCTATGAAAATGAAAGCTTTATAAATTAACTCAACAACAATTTAAATTCAAATTATCTGAAATCTACATGTCAACGACTATATGCATATATTGTAATGTATTGCTATGCAATATACAAGCTCTCTTGAATGTGTCACCCATTCCGCGTTGAAAGTCGACAATTTGTTTTAATCCAGGGTGCAGTAAAAGCTAAAGTATAGTAATAATGAATCGGTACAATATCAAAACTAAAGATAAATATTTTAAATTGCGTTGTTATTTGCAAAATAATTCATAATTCATTATCTTATTCTAAATAATAATTTAATAATGCAATTATGTCGATTAGCTTTTCCAAAGCACAAAATACTTTGCTGCTCATTAAACTGTTCATTAACAAAATTTTGTATAATGCTATTTACATTTACATAAGGATCGATAAACAATTATTCTTTTTCCGGTAAACTGATTAACTGCTGTTTGACGCTGTTGTTCTTATTCTGTTATTAGAATGTTTCGTTAGTAAGTAAGTAAGTTAAGTAAGGTTTTTATTGATATAGCGCTTGCTTTTACAATTGTGAACCCGTTAGGGCCACTAGACACCGAGAATTTACATTTCAACTATTAATCAATGAGTCATGAAATTGACTTATTCTAAGAGCATTTTTCCAGAAAACATAAATGGATATTATTAAATTATTATCTAAGTTGACAAATAGATTTCTAAAGTTTTCTCTAGTGATAATTCTAGGGTTGACATTTAGTTTTTGGAAGAGTATAGATCTGGGATAACTGTAATGAGGACATATTATCATTATATGGTAATCATCATTTTCATCATGTCGGTTACACATATCACACATAGTGTCTGTTTTACTAAATTTTTGATTCAGGACAAATTTTGTGTTTCCTACAGTTATATGAGAGAGACCAAGCCTTAATTGACAAAATATTTTTGCGCAGTTCCACGGAACGCACGATATTAGATATTTTTCACAGTTAACAGAGTTTTTAATATCCTTATAATGTTTAAAAGATTTGGACTCAAACATTGATTTTACGTTGTTATTGTCTAATGAAGTTTTGATATTATCTAGTCTTTTATTTAAATGTAATTTGAATAATTTTGGATCCTGTTTCTCCCATAGGTCCTCCATTTTACAATTTCGTAATACTTCTTTAACTTGTGTTACCCAGTTATATCTTATGTCTGTAATATGTTCAATTTTTCTCAAACCCTCGTACGAATCTCTTAGAATATTCCCCGGGGGGGGAGGAAAGAATTTTTATAAGAAATCGTACTAGGTGTCTGACATAAGCTATGATTATATTTTCACAACCTGTTTCCATGTAGACAAACCACCTGGGTGCATTTCTAGGCAGCCATAAAAGTCGCTTTAGATATTGCATTTGAAAATCTTCAAACGCATTTGTGCATCGAGGGCCCCAGATTGTGGCTGAGTACATGAGAACAGACTTCACAGTTGAATTAAATAAAGTCTGGTGACTATTAAAGTTATTTAGTTTGGATTTCCTACACACACTGATGAGATTACTGAGGGCCATGTTGCTTTTATCCGTAAAATATTTTACAGTTCTATTAGCTAATAAGTTGGAAAAGAATGGCACTCCTAAGTATACATAGGATTCAACGATTTCAATGAGTTCGTTTCCCCACGAGAAACGAAGTCCATTAGAAATTTTTCCTGATTTTCTGAAAATCATAATTTTTGTTTTATTTAAGTTAACAATTAACCCATTTTGTTCGAAATACTCTTTAAGTATATTAATTTTATATTGTAAACCTTTCGGTGAGGAAGCAAGTAAGCAGATATCATCAGCATATAGTAACAGATGAGCATTGACATTTCCAACTCTTAGTGAAGGTATTCCTGAGTTATTCATTGTATCTATAATATCATTTAAGAATAAAGTGAAGAGTTTCGGCGAAACTGTTTCACCTTGTAGTACCCCACGTCGAATAGGAAAAGATTTCGATATTCCATTGTTAGTTCTAATAACTGCCTTTGCTCCCTCATATAAAGTTTTAACAATGCCTATAAACTTATTACTCAGACCAGCATTTTCTAGTTTATACCATAATAGTTCGTGATCGACTGTGTCAAATGCCTGTGAGAGATCTACGAATATAGCATAAGTCTTAACTTTTTTATTCCTAAATCTGTGCTGTAGAATTGACTGCAATACAAAAATGTGATCCTCGCAGCTTGAACCGGTTTTGTAGGCTGCTTGGAATTGCGAAATTGCATTGCTTTTTCTACACCACATATTTAGACGTACACTAAGTAATAGAGTGAAAAGTTTAGTTATTGTGTTTAGCAATGAAATGGGACGGTAGTTTTTGGTATCATTTGCATCGCCTTTTTTATATATAGGGCTTATAACAATTTCACTCCAACAGCTTGGTAAAATATTGTCTGAGTAATATTTATTAAAGATTTTTAATAATTCAATTTTTGTTTCCTCATTAATATTTTTCCAAACTTCATTGGGTATTCCATCGCTTCCGGGTGCCTTGTGCTTAGCCAACTTTTTGATTGCAGAATTTATTTCAAATAATGTAAAGTCTGAATCTAAGATTGTGTTTTGTATTGTAACATTGATTTCATTATTTGGCACAGCTACTTTATTATCTTTTTGGTATACTGCCTCAAAGTGTCTTTGCCAGTCACCCATTGCGATATCATTTTCTGTAATTTTGAATTTTGACTTACGGTATATGTTTACTGAATTCCAGACTTTCCCATCTGTTGGATCACAAATGCTTTTGTATATATTTCTATAGTACGTAAGCCTTTTGTGATCCATAGTGTCTCGATATAGCTTTTTATTATGTAAGAAATTACTCTTTACTATCGAATGACTCATTATATTGTTCCTTTTGCTACATCGTAACTTCCCTAGAGATTTTCGTGCCGTCTTCTTCTGTTGTAGACATTCTTTATCGAACCAGGCTGGATCATCCCGCGGCGATGCGCTTTTTCCCAAGATCCTTGTAGACGTCAGGTTGCACTCGTCAGCTGTTTTGTTTATAATTGTTGTCAGGTCCTCCATGGTTGAAATACTCGAGTACTCAATTATTGATTGCATCTTCTCCTGGAATTCTTCTGCCTTGCTGGTATTCCACTTAATTTTCTTAACTGTTGTATGCGTCTCCCGTTGCTGGGTTGTTTGTAGAGGTTGCGACTGTATCAACTCTAATGTGATAGGCCAATGATCAGATTCCACGCTGCTGATAACAGTAAAGTCTTTAAACATTTCACTTATTTCGGAGGATAAAAAAGCCAGGTCAATTACACTTTCTCCTAGTTTATTAACAAATGTATTTTCTCCGTCCCGATCTGACTTTGATCTTCCATTACACAGGATTAGGTTGCATTTCGACATAAATTCGCATAGGTTCTTTCCTCTAGTATTGTGAAACTTATCTTTTGTATTCCGTGATATTGACAGTATTGTTTCTTCTTCCCACAAGGTTTTATCAATTGCAGTGAATCCGTCACATAGTCCAATTCTACTGTTGAAATCTCCCATCACGATGCAATGGGATTTATCAATACAGTCGTTAATAGCATTTTGAATTTCTTCTAGTATTATTGGTTGCCGAAAGTTCTGATCGTACACAAAAATAACAGAGAGGTTGTTATTTTCACGAATGAAATTTAGTTGAACGTAATTGTCGTTGTATTTGCAGGAGATAATTTCTATTTTGTTTTTAACGCCCACGATGAATCCTCCTTTATGTCTACCTCGGGTGGATACTCGTTTTGCCCATTGGAATGAGATAGCATAGTTCGAGAGGAATTATTGCGGAATGAAGTTTTTGTACTTCCACCAAGATTCACATAAACAGAACACATCTGGGTTAGCTAGTTTTACAGTTTTGAAAATTCCGTGTATGTTTTTTAGCCCTTGTGCGTTCTAAAAGAGTAATTTTGAAAAAGAGTTATTTGTAGTGTATGAGAGGGGAGGAGGAGAGGGAATATTTTGTATATGATTTGATTGCTATAGTTGAGTTCGAAGACTGGCCCCGTCACTGATGTGTAACTCTCCGTCGACCAACATCTTATTGAAACCTCTGATTTGAATTTTCTTGCCCTCACGAATTAACCTTGCCCTTTCCTTCATAAGGGGATTTTGTATTTTTCTTTGTTGTAGTGTTAGATCCTCTTTGATCGAGATTCCAGTTCCTTGTAACGGTTGCCACCTCTTAAGGACATCAATGGCATCTTTTCGGGATGGCAGAGTAGCAATTGTTAACTTTTTATTATTTTTTGTATTAATGGAGAATGCTCTTTCAACTTCAACGTTAACAATGTTCAGTTTATCTTTGAGGAATTCTTGTACTTGGGTTTTGATGTCTTTACCTTCCACTGGATCAGGTAGCCCTGTAATAACGATGTTGTTCTGTTTACTTCGTTCCTTTGCGTTGTTTTGGGACAAGTTTTTGATAGAAGTTTCAAGAGTTTTATTTTCGATTTCTAGTTTTTTCAATTGACTTTCTAGGTTTGTGACTCTATTCGAAATTTCATCAGTCTTGCCATCTGCATCAGCTAATTTTTTCTCGACGTTTTCTTCAAGTGATTTTTGTTTTTCAGATACTTTTTTCAGTTTCCCTTCAAGAATTTTTACAGTTGTTTGTGATTCAGATTTTATAGTTTTCACGATATCATCTTTTAATAGCTTCATCATCTTGGCTATATCATGAGTTTTGCCTTCCGTGTCAGCTGGCTGCTCTCCCTTAGCGCTACTTCTAGTCGACATTTGCTCTTGCTTACTGCCCATTATACTGTCTATGTATTTATCAAGAGTTGATTGAGCATAAGGCATATTCTCTAAGGTCCACCCACTTTCACAATGGCTGCCTCCAGACTATTATATTTAACTGTTTATTTCTGTTTGAATCACTTTTCACATTTAACTGGCGATGTTTTTATAACTGAATTCTGTTGAACGAGAAACTAAGCTTCAAATTGCTATAAAGCACTGCTGCACTACACCTCAAAAAAACTGATGAAAATCTATACTAGTGGCAGAGCTCAGCAACGTGGTTGCTTAATGTCTCTCTCTTCCCGCTTCTTCTATGTATGTTTCGTTAGTACACGATAACACCGGGTATCGGACTCATCAATATTCCTAAATGTTAGTATAAAAAAGTTTCAAATGTTTATTTCGTAACCTTTGCGCACAATTTAACAAGAAGACTAAGATGCTGATCTTGTAAAAGATTTAATATTAGAGAAACATGCATGTAGAAATGTAATCATCTAAGTGGAGCTTCCATAAATTTTGTAAATGCGTACATACAAGAAATCAGTGTTTTCCCATTCACAGTAGCGTTGTATTCAGACATCCAAATGTCTTTGTTGAATCGAATATTGATATGTAACCCTAATCCGGCTCTTCATTTCGACGCTACAGGCATGCTAGTTGCGTTTGAATGAAAATTAAAACACACAATTTGAAGGAATTTAAATAATTTGAAATGTTTGTAACTCACAGTTAAAGTGGCTAAGAAACTGCCACAACTTTTTGGAAAAAAACATTGCTCAATTGCCAAGGTTCCTTTTTCCTGTTATGTG
The DNA here is from genome assembly GCA_034694085.1 of Pogonognathellus longicornis. Lineage (NCBI taxonomy): Eukaryota > Metazoa > Arthropoda > Collembola > Entomobryomorpha > Tomoceridae > Pogonognathellus > Pogonognathellus longicornis. The sequence continues at coordinate 6,676 of JAQFYB010007039.1, forward strand.
AGTTGTTACTAACGATCAATCAACAGTAGCACCAATATGAATCCTGCACAAATTTTTTGAAAGGGTATTGCTATATTGTCCAAGTATATAATACCTTGTGGAAAACAAGGAGCCCTTAATTATTAATGAATGTTGTTGTTGTACACACAAGGCTTTGATAAAAATTCAAAATTGTATAAATATAATCATAATCATAACTTGCAACATACTTATCGACATGACCAATATGTTTTCTCCACTGGTCCGCGGTAAATGACTGCATAAACTCCAAAGCTTGGATTTTATTTACATCTGTATTTTGGCTAGGATTGTTTGTTCTTATCGCGTTTTAAATCTTTCCAAACGTATTTAATGGGATTTAAATCACATTGATAAGACGGTAATCGCAAAACTTCGTGTCCATATGGATGTGATCTTGCCGAATTATCTATTACGTAATGTTGATTTCCTGTTTTAAACTTTTTTATCTCGTCATACAACTCCAACTTTCTCATATTTCTATTTACTGTAATAGATGCTTCGGTCTTCTGTTTTTCCACTAGCCAATCATACATCACTTGTTTCCTCTCATTTTCTTTCGGAATGGAAGTAATTGAATGATTTGGAGCATTGTCTTGTATAATAATAATTGGTTTATTAAGACGATCTAACAGGTTTTAAAACCAAGTTTAACATACACGACCGTCAACGTTGTCATGTTAGTCGGCTGACTTCTTTTTGTTAATTTTATCAACGAAAAACGAATTCAATCAATCCATTTTTACCACCTAAATAAACAGGTAAAGTTATAAATAATAATAGATAAGAATATTATATTTACTTTTTATTCAGCGCACGAATTATATATTTATTTTTACCTGCATGTATAACAATTATTCGTGACCCTTTACCACATTTAGCATTTCTATTAGCATTTAGTATACGTTCCTGATTTGTTTTAGGCTGCTGTAGTCGCCAGGCTAGGTTTCGCCATTCAGATGGGTCGATCCACGTCTCATCTGGAGTAAGAATTATTGTACTAAGCACGTTTCATATTCGAAAGAATTGGAATCGACTCAACTTGCAATCTCTCGCTGTGTCAGCAATCACATTTTCAAAAGAAAAAATGGAATACGTGATTATATTAAAGTAGTTCACGTACCTAAATATACCACATCCACTGCAGCTACTCCAAGTGCTGCATTATCTTTAAGCTTCTTTAGGTAACCCCCCCTCCAACTAATAATATCTTCCCTAAATCAAGGTTGTTGACTTTGTTGAAAGTGAATCCCATTTCTTGTGGACTTAAATGTTAAAAAATTGGTAACCAGGCCAATACCTACCTTTATGGACTAAAACTAATCTTTGTCTCTCTCTTGTACTTGTACTAGTACTCGGTATCATACTATAGGATATGTATACTTAAATAATAAAAAATTGGTAACCAGGCCAATACCTCTTTTTATACATTATGTCACTGGAGGACTTTAAATTCCAATTACTAAGGAGGGTCATGGAAAGACTAAAAAATTCCAACTGCTACAAAGAGTCAAGGAAATACTTAAAATTCTAACAGATATGAAGAAACACGAATACTTGAATGTGTTGAATGAAAACTTGAAGATATTGAACTGAGAATAATATGGAAATGTAAACCGAAACATCTATGATATGAAAATGTAAACTTAAATCTGCAATGTATGAGAGTAAGTGTATGTGATTGTAAAGTGTAAATTTCGGAATTACTGAATAATGTTTAATTAGAGTAAGTATATATAAACAACAGCAATATAATGAAATGTTTTGTTTGTAAATGTAATGTTTGCATTAGTCTGCACAAGAAGGAAAATAATTAAAACTGGAACAAAAACATGCTGCGTGGACGAATTAGGTAGTATAGAAGAATAAATGCCCAATGTGCAAATGCAAATGGTATGAAAAGGTAAGCATAAATGTGCAAGTATGTAATTGTAATCTAAGTTTGTATGACAGTCAGTGGGCGAATCCACCAAATGTATATTAACATGATGCTTTTTCATTGTCTTTTTACACTATGTTGTTATAAAATATACATGTATTGAAATGATTTGTAAGCCAAAATTGTCTGAATTTAAGGCGTAAAGACCACTGGTCACATCGCCAGGATTGAATAAACTATTGAACTATTGAACTATTGAATCTCATTTCATGCAATTTTTTGCTAAACTTTTCTTACTTATTTGGAATTCTGGAAACCCGTCTTCATTTGAAATGTCTTTCAAACTGTCATTTTCAGAATTATTTTGAATTTCTGTTGAGGCAGCATTAGAATTATCATTTTGATCAACCTGATGTGCTAGTTCTTGCCTGGTTTGGAATGTTTTTTCTTTGTTGTTGTCTGTGTTGCCTCTGCACTGTACGTTGTCTTCTTCTTTCCTCTTGGTGGGTTAGTCTCTTTTCTTCCATTTTCTCTACAAACGATTTTCGAATATCTACCAATACAGGAGGCGTATTTTGCTAGTAAAAATCATATATAATATTGCGTAACATACTTTCACTAAATTGATCTATTCGTCCCAACAACGTTTTTGTTCGGTTTCTTTTCATTCTTAATGTGTCAATTGTGTTCTTTGCGTTTCCTTATGGTGTACAATGTATTTCCACTTATTCCGGTAGCTAGGAAAGTTATTATATGTTTGTTCAAATATGCTTTTGTCGACAGTCCGAAAAAATGAAAAACATTTAAGGTTATTTTTTGACATTGCGGTTGTATGGCACTACCCTTGAATGTGTATGGTGTGCGCGTAACTAATGGGGTGTTTGGAGTAGCAGGAGTATCTGACGGTACACTAGGGTTTGAATTGATTATGGGCATACATTGATGGCATTGCGAGTAGATGGACCAATTTCAAAATTGTTGTTCATTGAAAAATTATTATCAACACAGCGGTTATACGAAAAACCTGTTTGCCCTGCTTCCACACTAAAATCTTTAAAATTAATATTAATTTCTTGCTGAGTTACTTCGTAGGCTGATAATATATTTATTAAATCAGCATCGTCTTGTGATTGCTTTTTAGTACCATAAACAGCATAATCGTGCAAGTGTTTTATAATTGTAATATCGTACATATATTCCCCATTAGGCTAAATAAGATTGGCAAAAACAGCTAATGGCATTAGCTGTTTTTGCCAATCTTATTTCAGTCTTTTGACTTCTGTCTTCCTCTGGGAAGTATAGAAGAAATATTCCATATAATCCAGAATCGCTGATAGGAATTATATCGTATTCCCCAATCATGTAGGCGGAAATTACATTAGGCGAAGTAAATGGTAAATTTCGGGGAGAGTTGGGCACTAAAAATTAATTTTGAAACTCTTTGAAGTTTTGAATCTCGAAGTTTTTCCGTTGTGGTTTGCTCGAAGTTCAAAGTATTCCGGAGTGTTTGAATCTTCATTGTATACCGTGATTTCGTTAATTACAACGAAGTAATTTGTGGTGTTGGAGGATATTATGCTACGCAAACAACATAAAAAACAAAAGTTATTCTCATGATAGTCAAATAATGTTTTTAGTTTGTTCACTTATTATATCTCAGTTTTTAATACAATATTTGTAACTGTAATCATTACGCGGCATACAATCTAAAAAACTTATGAACGACTCAGGAACGATCCAGCACGAGTTAATATATTAAAAGAAAGAAATGCATTATGTTAATATCATATATTACAGAAATCATAGTCACTTGGTAATGTAACTATCCGTACAGTACACGAATGAATCGTCTAAGTAAGAGAGGATTGAAAGAGATGTTTGTTGCATAAGGTTAAAATATTTACATGTGATTGACTATTTGGCCTTGAATCAAATACATGTATGCAGGCATAAACTAGTACACAAAAACAGCATGATTTTGTTAGCTTAGGTATGTACTAAATCAATGTTGATTTGGAATAGAAAACATTATATCACAAAAAGCATCGCGCGTATGTAGAGGATTCCATAACAATACATACAAACACACTACAAAATTTATAAGTAAAAATACGCTATTTTTATACATTCTTACGGTATTTATTATTTATTGGATTATAAATAAATTATATTTTAAATTATATTATGGATACTTGTGGTCTACCTTGAAAACATTTAGTAAGTGATTCTTTCCCCGTCGATGGACCCAAGTGCGTTCTCTCCACACAGCACACTTAACGTTGGATTCTTTCCCCGTCGATGGACCCAAGTCCGTTCTCTCCACACAGCACACTTAACGTTGGATTCTTTCCCCGTCGATGGACCCAGGTCCGTTCTCTCTACACAGCACACTTAACGTTGGATTCTTTCCCCGTCGACGGATCCAAGTCCGTTCTCTCCACACAGCACACTCAACGTTGGATTCCTTCCCCGCCGATGGACCCAGGTCCGTTCTATTTGCGCTGTGCACAGGTTGGAGAGAACGGAAGAATTCTAAACCTGGAAATTTGTGGTGCTACGTAAGGTCTGTTGTGGTGCTGGAAGTTTGTGGTGCTAACTACGGCGGCCGTGGTGCTGTGGTGCTATGGTGCTGTGGTGCTACGTAAGGTCTGTTGTGGTGCTGGAAATTTGTGGTGCTAACTAAGGCGGCCGTGGTGCTGTGGGTCTGTGGTGCCAACTAAGGGCTATCCGTGGAGCTGTGGTGCTAACTGCGGGGACATT
>JAQFYB010007040.1:0-11328 GCA_034694085.1 Pogonognathellus longicornis
TGAAAACTGAAAATTTTGAAAACTGAAAATTTTGAAAAATCCGCTACTTTTTTATATGCATTTGTTAATGGTTTATTCATTCTCTGGAAGATTTATCTCTGCGACACAACATTGTCGATGATATTGAAAGCGTAGTAAGTAAATTCGAGGCAAAAATTGTGATGGCATTTTTGTACACCTACAATGAATACAATCTGAGAATGTATTTAAGACCGTTCACTGGAACTTATCATTTTCAATTATCACAATTTAGTTTTAATCCCTCTCGATGGGACTCTTTATGGAAAGTGAAAATGTATTATTATGAGGCACTAACAATTTATGTAAAGTTTCATCAAACTTATAACATTGAAGGAAACAGAAGATGTCCTACTTCTGTTTACGAAAATATCAAACGTAAATTTGAGAAACATGGCCTATGCAGTTCTCTACACATTCAGCTGAAAATACTGCAAAGGCAATACAATTTAAGCCTTCATTTCAAGAGTCAATCAGTCGAGTCTATTTACAACTCAATGACGGCAAGGGTGTATGAGAGACATTATAAATTCTATATGAAGTCTGTTTATATTAATTATTACTCCAGTCACGTGATGTACTGCACAAAGAAACAAAAAAGCGAATCAAATTTTCTCAGTTGGGTGTACATTGGTCATGACAAAATATCCTGGATTTTAATCGGCATTTCCTATATTGCAATTACAATTTATTCGTATATATTCATTTGCAGTAGAATTTGTGTTACAAAGACCATGCATACATATTCTTGGCTGACCGGAATCTCAATGTTATTACGGCAGGACCACTCTCCAATTACAAAGAAACTTCTTTTACTTTTAGCATTCTACGGCTGGTTTCTTTCAGTGTGTTACGAGTGTTTTGTGACAGCTGATTGCTTCGCAGGCTTTGATATTGACCCAATTAAAAACGTTTCGGAATTGTTGAAACTAAAATACAAATTCAATTTACATCCTTCACAGTTTTGGGACTATGAGTTCAAAGAGTTGATTTCAAAATATAACATATCCACATCTAAAGATTTCTTTCACCTATGTCATCTATCTACAATTATCCTATTTCCGCTCGCCTAAACTATTATCATGCAAATAAATTATTCGATTTTATTATTGGCGCTGCTTTTGCTAGACTTCCATATAAAAAATTCCAATGTTATATTTTACCTGAAGCATTCCATTCCGGCAGAACACTATGGAGTTTCAAAAACCGCTATCAGAATGAATTGAAAAGAAGCACAGCAACCCTGCAATCATCAGGCATAATTGATTTTTCTAAGAATATAGATGACCGTTTTTGGAAGATACATTTCAATGAGGAATCGGATCGTGCAGAATTTTTAAATAATAAGCCGAAAGTAATGTCAATTTTTGTAAGAATTATACTGTATTTTGCATTCATGTTGTGTTGCTATGCACTTGTTGGTGCATGTTTATATTAGAGTTTTGTATACGTTGCGAAAACGTTTTATTTTGAGAATATCTTGTACATGTTCTTCGAGTACGCAGGTTGAAGATTTCTAATTTTATAATTCAAAACTTTTAATGTGCTATAAATTAATTTCGTAACTACAGATGCGTTCCCTAACCTCCGTAACTCTTAATGCCCGATCTAAAGTAATGAATGAAGTATATTAAATTCTAATGATTTATTTGTATTCGCTAGTAAAAATGACTTTTACTCTATTGACTATTAACTGGCTTATAAAGAAAGAAATGTTCTTAATAGATTGGGCTTACTGACATTAGTGATTATCGTTACATACTGCTAAACCAAATTAGCAGTAGCCATTTTGTGCTGTGCAGGGCAATATGAAAGTATACAATACTTAGTGGTTTTAAACAATTTTTAATGTATACACCTAAACCATGGTACTTAAAAAGCTTAAAATGAAATAAATTAACATGTTGTCAAAGTTTTTATTTGAGTAATTTATGTACTCCACTTTCGCTTATAACTCGACATCAGTGAGTACAATTAAAAAAATCAGAGAAGCAACTTATTGCGATGACTACCTATGATTTAGCGTATATATCTAAGTGGCTTCATATTTTATGCTACTTACAACATACACGCAGCACGCGCCAAAACTAGATAGGCCATATAGTCACATACGCTACTTTTAAATTAAGGCGAGGAGCTACATACGTTAAAATCATATTAGAGTAATAGTTTGAGACGCTAAAATCTTAGTGTTGTATTCACTAGTTAATTGGCGCCCTCACTCCGCGTGTGGAAACGAATTGATGCCAGAACACTATAATAAAATTGAAGGCTATCTGGGCTGGCCCTTCCAACTCATTCCGACCTTCTATGTATTTCACTTTTCAAAAAAATAACATTAGAATACTTTTTTCATTAAGTTCAAGTACTCACGATCCTTAGCTTTCAAAAAACTTTGTCCCATCTTCACCTTTCATTATTTTATCTTTCAACAAATTAACATGGTACGAACATAAAGTTAAAATGTAAAATAAAGAAGGCAAATCTTCTTATTACCTCTATTATTTTCTCCAATTTCTCACTCTCCCGACCATGCTTTCTGTTTCTGTAATTGTCCTCAAATTCACTCTCTCCAAAGTGAATTTCTATTCTATTTGTTAATTTTCCTCAAATTCACTCTTTATACCGAACATTCGCGTACCCACGCTGGCGCACGTGAACTCACAGAACGCGCTTGTTATCTCAAAAAAAATTATTTCGCCATAAGTTAAAGCAATTGGAAACAATTTCAAGTTACGCGCAAAGATGCATTTTAGGTTGGTTTTGAACTGACAAACTCCATTGAAAAGCGCCATTTATGGACTCATTTGTACCTCATTATGGAATTTTGTCCTCTCAATAATTCATTTATTTCTACAACCCTGCTGTGCACCCCCAAACGTATGATCCTGGATACGCGGCTGTTCTTGATCTTCTCTCTATTTCTCTAATTTTCTATAGCTTACAACTTAAATATTAGGTACATACTCTCATCAATGAGGCTTTACTCAAGTCTGCTAAGTTATTCTTTAAAAATAAATGACAATGATTTAAAAAAGTCACCACTAATTGCTTACACATTTGCATATAATAACTTTATGTAGCGTGAAGTTTTTTATCGATTTTTGCACTTTTAAAATTATTATAATTTGCTCTATGGGAGCAAGTTAATACGGGGTGCAAAATAAGGTTGTGAAAACAAATTAATTATTGAGAGAGCAAAATTCGAATATGAGATACAATTGGGTCCACAATAGCACTTTGCAATGGATATAGTAGGTCACCACCAACTTAAAATGCAATTTTGCGCTAATCCCAGAATTTCATCAAATTTATTAAACTTACTGGTTATGGTCATGGTTGTGATTGAAGTATAATTGAAACTCTGCAACATAAAATAAAACTCTCTAGGTACTCCAATTGAACCATTTTTGCCATAACTGAAGCCAAATAACCCATTTTGACCAATTTTGCCATAACTAATGTAAATAACCCATTTATACACCCTACTTCACATTTGATATATTACATATATCAACGTCGTACATCTACACTTATTTATATAGTAGTAGCTTGCACATGCATGGTAATATAATGTTTCCATATTACGTGTTCTTTCTTATGGTAGAACCATTAACTTACATTATATTGCGGTAATAATTGTCTCTGTCTCCAGGGATTAAATTTAGCTGGTCAACATAGCATGCGTACCCAGTTTCATTTTAGTATTTGCAAAATTGCTCGAGTTAACGGTAGTAGTCATTAAAGTAGAATATGGGAATGGGCGAACTACATGCCGTAAAAGTTATTAACCTGTGGCATATAACAAATAGGTATGCAAACATAATTATTGGGTAGTGTATACATTGGTAAAGACGCGTACCCAGGATAGTAAGCTGGGGGGCGCACAGCTAGCTTTTTACGTAAATTAATTATTTTTAGGCAAAATTTGAATATGAGGTACAACATGAATGCATACCGAGCTTTGATTTAGTTCCAAACCAACTTAAGACGCATCAATTTGCGTGTCGCTTGAGATTTTTTCCAAATTTTTTAACTTGTTTGGCAAAATAAGTTACTTTTTAGTTAGGAAACGCATTCTAGGGGTGCATGTGCACCTCTTCTGGGTACGCGCCTGTATTGGTACATTCTTAGCATGTGACATACTTACCTATAGTGTATAGGTACACGATGTATATTGTATGTTTCTTTGACATTCAATGAACTGCATCGAAGGTTACAAAATGTCTGTAGAGACTGTTGCTATTTCAAATGAAGTAAATATTTTTTTATATTTGTCTTCTCAAAGTGACAAAGCCAAGACAAACTAAATAAATGCATTAATTTAATTATTTGCTCGTGAATGCTTACACAGAAATTCTTAGAGCTTGTTGCAATATTAAAAAGCAATAATTTTTCATGTTATCTATTATTGAGTTTCTTCGAATATATTCAAGAATTTACATTCTTATTGGACGTAGTCAGTTGTGATCCGACTAACGAAGCTAAAGATTATGTTTATATAACCTGAAAAGTAAATAAGGTATTCCAAGGGATCTTTTACTTATATTTCCTATCGATAGCTACACATTCCCAGCTGTGCTGCAATGGGAAATTCGATTGAAGAATTACAGCAGTTGAAATTGGAAGAAACGGAAGATTGGTTTATCAGAAAAGCAAAATGGACAATCCGGTATGCAATGTTCACGGGGTATTTTCCTCTTGCGATTCGCACAAGCAGCAAAAAATTGAGTTTTGTTGTTACGTATTACTCTCCAATAATATTATATATCATGTTATTGACATTGCTCAGCATCGCTATCCTTTTTAAAGCTTCTTACACCCAATCTTGGTACGGAATTTGGTTTGACAAAAGCGGGGCTTTAGGAGTAAGCATCATCCTTTGGAGCTATGCCAACGTGATTACCAAATTAACTCTACGATGCCACGCCCTCTGGAGGATTCGGGGCTTGAAAATATTAAAATTCTGGAAAGACTTTGTCAATTTTTGTTCTGAAATGGAAACGAAGTTGTCATGGTCGTCTTCTTGCCTTTTAGAAATATGTTCCTCCACTTCGGGTTATGGTTCTACACGTGTTAAAATTTTCTTCCTTTTAAATTTAATTACACTTGTATTGCAATTTGGCCTTTATTACTTCAACTCATTCGATACTGGCTATTTACAACACTGGATACAATTTTTGGAGTCTGTGTTCGTCGACTCATTGGATTTCATGCACATCGGAAATGCAATTTGGATGAAATTCTTCATTGCTCATTTTTCCAGTAGTTTTTCCATTTTGAATGAGAAGATGCAAGAAATTTTGCAGTCAACAGAAACCGTCCCCAACAAAATTTCGCTGAAGGATGCAAATAAAAAGTTTCGGATGATTCTTTCTGTTTTCGACGATTTAGAGATTATGATTGAAGACTTTACAAATCATTTCTACTTGGACATTTTGTTAGAAGCTTTTTCAGCTTTGATTATTGCTGTAGGTTCCATATTTTATCTCATAGCTATTAAGCCTGAATTAACAGAGGGTCAGTCTAATACGGTCCTCATAATTCCTGTCGTAGCCTCACTCTTATTCTTCACAATTAACATTTTCTCCTTCTGCACACAATGTGGCGACATGACTGGAAAAGCTCTAAAATTCATTTCTGTCCTACAAAACTTCTCCAGTCATGCGCTTTCACCGGAATTGCGTTACAAGGTTATCACTTTTTTGCTGCCTATCTTTCTTTTTTATGCGTTACCGTTCTGTTTCTTGAATTAATTTGACAAATTGTATTTACAGACAATGCTTCTGTCTCTCCGTGTATCAAATTATGGCCCAGCCATTCGACATGACTTTTTCAATGTGAATAGAGCAATGCTATTGTCATTGAGTGCTGCAACAACAACGTACATTATCATTCTTCTGCAGTTCCTTGCATCCGAGACTTCAAATTCAGGGACTAGTATGGGGGTTTAAAAGCTTGCTCAGCGCAAAATTTGCCCAAATGGATCTTAAATTCTGAAACAAGAGAAAAAGAGTAAATGTGTGAATTAGATGTTAGGTCGTTTTAAAAAAAAATTAATGCAGTAAGTAATTTCAATTTTACGATCAAATACATGAAAATATCACATTTTTATTTTTGTCAACTGTATTTAAAAAGTGCAATAATTGATTATATTACAGAGGGTGTTTACTTTTATTTTGGTCAGTTCTACTTGATTATAATTTACTGAAGTCGGGCGAGAATGGATCGCGAAAAGCATGTTTTCCTGTTCTCAAGAGCTCAGTCTTACATATAAAAAAGCCAATTTAATGAAATATATTCATTTGACATCATTTGAGGGATCATCTTGTCATTCTATTTTTTGGGCGAAAGAGCTAACTGGGTAATTCTTATCAGGCGCGTAGCCAAGGGGGGTGCACAGGGTGCACGTGCACCCCCCAGAATCCATAGAATATCTAAAAAAAGTAGATAATTTTGACCAGAAAGTTCAAAAACTCGTAAACAATTTCACGCTACGCGAGAATTTGATGACTTTAAGTCTGTTTTCACAGAATTAACTCCATTAAAACGTGCTATTATGGATTTATACTCGAATTTCGTCCTACCAGAAATAAATTGTGTATAAACAACCCTGCGGTGCACCCCCCAACTTATATTTCTGGCTACGCGCCTGATTCTTATAGTTAATTAATATTGCATTTAAAAAGGATTTTGGTGATTCTCGATGGCTCGCGGTCACTTTTTAAATTGTATTTCTTAAATTTTACATTCAAAATATATTTTGTCTTAATAAGTAGTTTGCCATTTGGACGACCTATTATAAATTAGTGATTCAAAGTATAAATCCTCATGCTGATAATAATCTGTAATTATTACACGTTACTCAAAACTCGGTTACTCAAAACGTCCATATCAAATTATATTTTCAGGGGAGGTTTAACCGTAGGCCACGACATATATACATAATATACAATATATTCTTGAATTTATGTCTAAATATTGATGATTGAAGTTGTAATTTTTAATTTCAGTAAATGCCATTGAAATATTATTTCGGAAAGGATAAATTCAAATAATAGTACTGTAGCAGCTAAAAGAAATCCGAAAATTAAAAGTAGTAAGGTAGATTTTATATGCAACATGTTAATAATGATTGGTGCATCAAAATCTACATTTTCAACTTGAGTGAGATTACCATTTTTTATATTTAGAGAACGGTTTTTAGCTACTATTAACTTTTGTATATATTCACCTAAACTGCACACATAAATAATTGTTGAGTTTTGAAGGCACGTGTTATAGAGGTATTGATAAACGGTTCATAATGACTCTGGTATTATGGAACAAGGCAAGAAACTAAAAGTTTTTAATATAATATCGTAATTGTTCTAATACAAACGCAGTTGGCAATAGAAGTGGGGTCTCTATTAGAAGTGGGGGCAAATAACAGTTTGCGTAATTATAATTGCGGAAGTTGTGTTAGAATACTTATGGCATGCTGTATACGTAACTCGGGTTTCTCAATGCATCAATTACACACTGTGTGCAAAGAAATAGCATGTTTGAAAATTGAGGTACAGAGGCTTTTAGACTGTTTGCACATTCTGAGTAATTGAAAAACACATTGGAAAACTATTAGAATAAAAATATTGAACTGTAAGAACCAGGCACGTAACTAAGCTCGTAAGCTGGGAGGTGTACATCAAGGTTTTTTACAGACATTAATTAATGGTAGAGCAAAATTCGAATATGAGGTACAATTGAGTGCATACAGCTCTTTGAATTAGGTCCAGACCAACTTAAAAAGCGTCACATTCGCTCGCCGCGCGATCTTTATTCCAAAAATTTTACGATTTTGTGATAAAATAAACAATTTTTTGAGATAGCAAACATATTCTGGGGTGTGCACGAGCATCCAATTCACCCCCTTTGAATAAGTGCTTGGTAAAAACGAATAGTACAATTGAACTATATACAAACCAATACAAAGTTTGTATAGTTGTCTAATAATTGGAACTTAAATTGGTATTATTACAAACAATTGTTTATGCGCGTCATTTAAGGATTAGGTATGTACCTAGCTATCTATAATTAAGAAAATGGTGTTAAGGCACCTTGTCATTTCCATACAATGGACAAAATTATATATACAGTTCCTACTTGATGATTGTTTCCTATTTTAGTTTACAATTTGTAGAAAACAAAAGTTGAAAGTACGCAATTCGTTCTTTAAGGCAATATTTTTATTCTAAGAGTTTCCCAGTTTGTTGTTCAATTCTTTATAATTTTTTACCATTGGCCTGGCTGTAAGTCCGAAGTTATAAACAGTTCTTCAAATTAGCCCTACTCAAACTCATTAAACCATAAATGCTAAATATTTATAATACAAAATTTAATTTATGCCTGCGAAATATTTAATGGTCTTATGACACATGCATGCGACGATCAATATTTAGCCTCATATATGTGGAAGTTATAACTGACTGCAGGATGTCAAGAATAATACAATTAAATTAAATGTATGTATTTTCATTTGTTTAGTTAAGTTTTCAGTCTTTTTTGACAGTTAACATACGGATTGGAAAATATTATAGGTGCAATAGAAATAACCATTACCCAATAGAGGACTTTGCAAACGAAGAAAACGGGGCAACTTTCCAGGAGCCAGGCTATTTTGCGTGTAAAATCAGCTGGTTTGCGGTTTTTGTGTCATAACTCCAAAACGAAAACAGATAACTGAGTACTACCTGCTTATAAGTTGTGGGTAATCTTTCCCTCTTTCGAATGAGCTAAATTACAAGTCTGCAGGTGCTTTAATTGGCAAATGCCAGTGATTTTGCTGAAGCAACTTTTTATGGGCTTGTGAAGTGCATGGTGCAGTACTTTACGCGTGCGAGGCAGCCGACCATCAATGCATATAAGTTCGTAGTTTTGATATTAAAGGGAGTATGTGTGAAAAATATAAACTGGGCTGATTTTCCTGATTATGCTGTGTTATGGGCAAAGATAGGAATAGCTTGCACAATAAATAGTTGTAAATACCACTATAAATTGGGCTATTACAATTGCCTATTTGTTGGTATTTGTTGAGGCAATGAACTACTCTTTATATATACAGAATTTATATATATTGAAAAATTAAATACGAAATTTTCATATGTACTTTTTATTTGGCTTAAATATGTAATATTGTTATTGCAGTAAAGTGCAGCATTTTATATTTTGCGAAGATATAGTACGGTAACAAAATTAATTTCACCCACTGGACAACATTTACAATTTTTATTTACATATCTGATAGATTGTAGTATAATTATCATTTATCCAAGTTGTTTTATATAAATCGGTTGCACTATTGGGTAATTTTTTTAAATTGCTAAACCCCAGTTCTGGTAGTTTCCAATAAATTGATACATATTTGATTTTATCAAAAATGTTTATATTTATTAAGTAAGCATATTCAGTGTTTATAATATTGTTCAACTTCCCTTTAGTTTGCTAGAAAAATATACATGATAATTGTCTACATTTGACCTGGTAATAAATTTAATTTCCGTCTATAGAAACATGAAATGGCACTAAGAGGCGAGCCATTCACAGCTAAATGCAAAGAAAATAAATTTTTGTTGGTTGTGTCATTTTTACTTTTACTTATAGCTCTAATAACTACTATTTATAGCGCTTAATAATCCTGTCTTTGCCAATAACACAGCCTTGGGATCAAAAATAAAGAAAACCAGGCCATATTTTTCACACATATACACGTTTGTGCTAAATGTAATTCGGTCATTGGTAGTCGGCTCCCTCGCACACGACAAGTACTGAACTCCTTAACTCACTACAAAGTTGTTTCAGCAAAATCACTGGCATTTGCAAATTAAAGCACCTGCAGACTTGTAATTTAGATCATTCGAAAGAGGGAAAGATTACCCACAACTTATAAGCAGGTAGTACTCAGTTATCTCTTTTCGTTTTCGAGTTATGAGACAAAAACCGCAAACCTGCTGATTTTACACGCAAAATAGCCTGGCCCCTGGAAAGTTGCCCCGTTTTCTTCGTTTGCTAAGTCCTCTATTAAAATACAATTTCAATTGGAGTGCATGGTACACTCCTGTTGTCATATAGGTATGCTATAGAGTTGTCGTATAAATAGTTTATTACCAGTAATATACGTGTAGTTGGCCTATTACCATCCATTTTATTTTATACAGTTTGATAGATGTTAATAATAGATAATAACTTATTATTTTCTCTTGTTTTAGAAGATAATATACAGTTTACTTTCTTACTTGGAATGTCAACCAAATTTATTGATTATTTAAACCAAGAAATTAGAATACTTCCTAGAACAAAACTGATGACGGTCTTATGATAACCTTCTGGTTTTAAATCTATAACTTTACAGGCTTTAAAAATTCTATTAGCGTAATTTGTAGTTCACATTAATATATACTTGCTTTGTCTTAAATGAACCCGTATTAAATATTATTTTTAAATATATATATATATATATGTATGACTACAAGATAACTTAGTTACTCATACATACTTGTCGTCAAGTTATTTTACAAACAAATAAACACGAGTCGCAAATATGTTATTGACTAGAAACTGGCTTTATTAAGTGGTAGAGCTCATCGAACGATATAACCAAATATATTATAGTACTTATTGTGTCATTGTAAAATATCGCAAATATTTTTATATTTTATACAATATACTTGAGCATAATTAACGTCAAAATTACAAAATATAATATCATCATTTTTGGGAAATAACCAACAGTTGTAGCAATATTTAATTTCAACATTAGAGATTTTTATTTTATGAACAAATCTTAATTGGTGAAGAAGTGAAAAATCAGAAAATGTTGGAATTTTTAAAAGTTTTAATATTACTTTCTATTGTGATTCATGAGAATGCATCTTTGGCGACAACTGGACGACCATTTCCACTTGATCTGAAACATTTCAAAAACTGTGATTTCCATTTTCATACCAGAAGCAAAGAATCAGGTTTGGTTGAACGTTTCTTATTTACCAATCAACATGGACAACCCTGGACAGTTTATAATTATCATCAATCTCAAACAATATTCAAAATTCAAAATAAGAATCCAACATTTATCAGCAAGGAAGTTTGTGACGTCAATGTTTTAATTTCTCCCACAACTGAAGAAATCCATGGCATATTAAACACTTTCCGTGGTATGAGGGAGGAAAGTTATTTCCTTATTATTTATTCTCTGGAGGATTTATCTCTACGACACTACATTGTTGATCATATTAGAAGCTTGGTGAGTAGATTCGAGGCAAAAATTGTGATGGC
>JAQFYB010007041.1:0-11320 GCA_034694085.1 Pogonognathellus longicornis
TTACCATTCGGGTTGCAAAATTCTTTACCAAAGCGGTAGAGTCAAATACTGCTACCGCGTAGTAATAAAGTGGTAACCAAATTTTTTAGAGTGTACTATACACAAACATTTCTGGTTTCTTTAGATATAATCTTGATCTGAATAATCAAATGTCAAAGTTTGAAATGTATATCTTTCACACATGTTTATTTACCTTTGAACAACTGGAGAATTGGTTTTATTATGCTGATGATTATATTGTACGTGTTTTAATATTTAGCCTATTTCTAAGCACTGCACTTTGTGCTGTAAAATAAATGAAAAATGCATTTTTAAATGCGTTTTAAATTTCAAGTCCACCAACAATAATTGCATTTCATTTCAAAAGGTTTTCATTTCATTTAAATGGGAAAAAACCAAGAAATGTAATAAATGAAACGGTGCGACGTCTAACTACAGCTATGGTTGGTTCTAATTCTTATTATTACTTTATTACTTTAGTCATCAAAATGTTACGATTACACTTTATTCATGACAACATTTTCGAGGCAGCAATGTTGTTGCATAGACCCTAGAAGGTTCGTTTTTTAAATTAATATTTGTTAAAATTAATATGCAACCTTTCACTTCTACGGCTGAGCCCTTCAATTTGAGCCGTATACGTAAAACAAAATAGACAATTTAAATTATAAATTAGGATCGATATCCGTAGATATTTACGGACGACCGTTATAATTTATTTGTTGATTTTTAAACAGGAATAGTTTTATTAATTGCATAAAAATTAATACTAAAATAGTACTTCATGGTGTATGCAACACAATTTTTTGCACATCACAAAAAAATTAATAATAATAGTAGCTAGAGCTATATACTTAATATAAAATATCTATTTTTGATAATAATTCCCGTATGCAGTCATTCCCCGGCCAGTACCTGTCAGGTATATATAGTTTATGTAATTTCATGTTAGTAAAATTCAAAATCTTTATTATATACCCAACTAATACTTAAAGTACAATATAGTTGCTTGTAGAGTTGTTGTTAAAAATTAAACTTGAGATCCTATGACCGGACTTGTAGTAGTATTAGTATTGTTTAAAGACATAGCGCATCGCCAAACGGACAGTAAATGATACCAATGTTTTTGTCACACTGACGCGCACTTATTAATTATAAAACAAAACGTCAATTCAACGACTTATTTTAATGGATATGATTAAATTAAGAGAATGAGTCGCAACGATGGAGAGCATGGTAAAAGCTGTGGTTTTTTTAACAATTCCAAATGTATATATTTCATACGCCAAGGGTCGAAGACCCTTGGCAACTTTTCGAACGTCAGGACTACGAGACTTTTGCCAGCTTTCAATCGTCATTTGTGACTGCGTATTCATAAGGGAGGCTAAATGTACGGCAATGGCCACCAGAATAAAACCAATGAAAAACAATAAGGGAAATACTAAAAAGAAGGGCATGGGGATGATATTCAACATTCTAACACTGACAAAAGAACAAATAATAAGATATAATCCGGAGTAGAAGAAAAGGAACGGAGCTATTAGTGCTTCAAAAACCACGAATTCTTTGCATATCAATTGTAGCATGACGTACGCTTTTATTGCTGTCAATGGCTTATTCTTGAACACAAGTTTGGTTTCCTTGAATTTTTGCTCATTCCGATGGTTAACTTGGTTTAGCAACGGCAACCAAAAGGTGAACACATATGAAATACCAATGGATTCGTAGACCAAAAACAAAATGGGAGAAGCTCCTTGGAAACAACAAAACCAAATAACAGGGACCAATGCTACACGAACAGCTATGCAATCCCAAGTTGGTGTAAAAGTTGTCAGAAAATACACTACCGGACTGTACTGAAATGTCACTCCAAAAACGGCCAATCCCAACATGCCAAATGCAGTTGATACTGACAATAGTTGTAGCAGCCTTTTGATCACGTTAATTATCCCTATTGGCCAATTTTCGTGTCTTCCAACATAGCGCTCTAGATAATATATTAGAAAAAAATCACACATTAAAGCATGTGACTTGATGTGACCTAACAAAAATTGTGGCTGAGAAAGTTTCATTGGTAATTTATGTATTGTTTCGGTCATTGGTGATCTCACAACAGAGTTGAGAAATTGTGAGACTCGTGAACGTGAATGACTTTGGATGCAAATAATTTGAGAATGTATAAGATTAAAATTCTAAACCTCCATAACATTTGTATTTTAAAAAATAAGCTGCCAAATTCTACCCCAACAATACTGCGATTACTGGAACGTTGTGAAAAATGCAATAATTGGAAGGGCAGGGGCATAGCTAAGATTTTAGGGGTTGCCCGGTCAAAAAAGTCAAAATTCTGGTCTAGCAAAAATCAAGAATAAAATCAATATTCCAATCTAATTTGGCTAAATGTCAAGTTATTGTTCGCGAATCTTTTACTGTCGTGTTATCAACTGCAGTGAAACTCAAAAAGTCTTCTATAATATTGGATGTGTCGGGACCAACATCAACAGGCTATGGAAAACTTGTTCTGCTGGTGGAAACATTGGTTGCCACATTAAACAGCTCACAGCATCTCTAAAAAATTAGCTAACACAGATTACAATTTATTCAACCCCCCCCCCCAACTTGGAAGGTCGACCTTTTTCTAGAGCACCAACCCACACCCAGGTCGTCAATTTTTTCTAACCCCCCTGTTCCCCCACTTGGAAGATGGCCCTGACCCCCTGCCCCCTTTTTGGAAGATGGTTCTGCCTCCCCCCGGTACCTTGGAAGAAAATTTTTTGAGATCCCTGCTTATATGTGTGCATATATTTTGTGTTAGCACATTGAAGGAAGTAAAATATTCTCACTAATTAATAATTATTATTTAATATATTATATTGTTTTTCACAAAATGTCGATAATATCTAGTGTGAGCTGTCAAAATTTAGGGGTTACCGGGGCAACCCCCCTCCCTACGCGCCTGTTAAAGGGCAAATGTTTTGAAGTGAGAAAAATTAAAAAAGACTTAAATTCCATTGAGAATAAAAACACAAAAAATTACTATTTCAAATAAAAAAAGCCTCGGTAAATTATGTGTTTAAATAGCTGAGTATACTCATTGTGTGTTATAATAATAATATTACTTACCTGCCAGTTGAATGTCAAATGTTCTGATATTTTGATAAAATTTAATAAGTTTGTCACGATTTAGGTATATTATAATGTTCATAGTTGCTGACATTGAAATCAAGTCAATGATCACCATGAAGATCACAATGTGTGGTATACTGAGGGATGGAGAGAATATTTCCAGAATTAATGTACCGCAGCAAAATGCGTTGATTAGAACATCGAATATAAAACCTACTAGCCACGTTGTGTATTTTATTTTACCACTTTGATTTTTATACTCTTTTCCCTCCACAGACCATGCAAAAGGAGAAGCATACAAAATTTTCTCATAAACTTTGAAGTAATCCTCCACCAAATTTTCCAGCAATGTAGATGACGCTTTGGGGAAAATGTCTTTCGTCAGTATTGTAGAAATGATGTCACTAAGTGTCTTCTTAATACTCTGCAACATCATCGTTTTTGCAATTTGAAAGGGGGATTACATCAGAGAAAGCATTATCCACACTAACTATTTTATTTGGAACTTTTTTTATTTAGAACTCCTTTTTGTCAGCAGACCACTCTATTCTATGACAAACTTACAATTGGTTCTCATAAACTACATATAGATATATTACCTATATTTAAACTATAAACCTAAATCCACCAACGGATTCCGAGCACAGCCGTTGCCCCTTTGATAATAATTTTTCGTCATTATTCGACACCTACTGAATTAACACTAAAACCTGCACTATTCAATTCTAGTACATTTGTATATTATTTACACGTAAAAACATTCTCTAGCACTTTGGTTCTCAATATTCTACAAAAGCTGCAGGAGCCATGGTTTGTCGGTAGAATAACATATCACTACACTACACGGATTTGCTTTTGACTAAACTTAATTTTCCGAGTTTCTACGTAGAAAGCTATAGGTATAGTGAATTGCAAATACTACGTATACTGGTGACTGGACCTATTCTTCAATCATAGAATTGAATTTTGGTGTTTCTATGTAAATCTCGATGTTTATGGCGTTTTAAAAACTAGCTTGTGTAACTCAAAACATAGCACCATATTTATTATTTACACTCTGCTATGCATATTTACTGAGTTATATGACTGGATGAACAGTTTTACATGGTAGTAGACATTGTATTGGGTCATATTTATGGAAAGTCGATAATATTGCACAATGACAATGAGTTTCTGAGAGTTAAGGTTTTTAGAGCATTTTTTACCTTCGCGTAATATATTGTTCTTAACTCGAATTAAGCCAAATTAATGGCTACTTTCCGAGCCGGAATACATCTAGTATTTCCGACAATTACATTTATGTTGAAAACTTCATTATTATAATCTTTAGTCATTATTAAACAGGAGATGTTTATTGAATTCCGACCTTCCGACTGACTGATTTCTTCCTCTACACATCTGAGGTCTCGTGTTTTCATCTTTCATGACATTTGAAGTTAGTGTGTATGGACTATACCTATGATGCTTTGCTTTTTATTACTATTGTCGACATTTTATTCTAACAATGCTAATTTATCAAACGATTAATAACATCTTCATCGTCAATAGTGACTTTATAATTGCCATTTTATTATCAATTAATACATGTAACTTATTATATATTTGTATATAACTTATTATATATATGATGTAAATTGTTTAGATTTGTTTTCAAAATTATATTTTTTTTCTAAACATGCCAAATATATATCAACAATCAACACTTCTCGGCTCATACCATGAAAGTAAATCTTTCATATTATTATCAGCATTAACAATTACATAGATTATATATAATATATCTTTAATGTCGGGTTATAATCTTATAATCTATCTAATATCGCCCATTATTCTCACTGATTTTTTTAATAATACTAAAAATTTCCAGTAACTAAGAATCACAGACACTTTCACGTGGAAAATTTCGAAAGGGGATAAACAGTGCAATAACTTATCTTGTCTCACGTTTACATTTTATAGAGAAGTTTTTTAATTAGGGCGAGGAGAGACCAGGCCGAAAAGCACTGTACCGTTCGAGTGATTCTTTCAAGTTCTTCCAACTTCGTATATAATGAAAACGTTTATTGCAATATGAAATAACATTCACATTCACTGGCAAAATTATGTTCATGCTGATTCCTAAAGGACATTATTAATAATTTTCTAAACTTCAAAATGCACGACTCTAGAAAACCAATTTACTATCAAATTTTTTACACATATTTTTATAGCGTTTACAATTTGAATGATTTTGTAAAAAACTATCCATTTAATTTCCCAGCCCAACACTAAAATGCAAAAAGAAATGCACATAAGAAACACAATAAATACTGCCACTATATTTGAAGTCATTGTTAATGGTTTAGGTCTATTGGAAATAGATAAATGTTGACATTCTTCAGGATTGCAAAATTGATTTTTTCGAGTAGCATGATACTCAAGTGTTGAGTATATTCCAGAGGATTGAAGAGTTTTCATTCTGCTCGGAATATCATCCCCGTTTGGAGTTTGTTCATAAACACCCAACCCATACTTCTGACACCAAAATCTTGATTTTCGCGCCCAGTGTACATGAGTTGTTTTGGATATTGTTCTTTTTTAAAGTTCCATTGAGATTTGGCAAAAAATTTTAATGATCAGTGCAGTACATATTGCACAGAGAGGATACGTTATTAAAATTGCGATCCATAAATTTAGTTGAAAAGGAGCGATAAACCCTACAAATGAAATTCTTTTGTATAAAATTGAGCACGAAATAAAGTTTAATCCGAACGTTTTGGTTGTAACGGAAGGATGACGAAAATAGTTTTGCATTTCCGTTCCGTCTCCAAAAATTGCTAATTGGAAACTGATTTTGGATCTTGGAATAAAGCATGAATATTCGGCGTGCTTGCACACCTTAAGAGTTGAATTCGCATAATGCTCCAATAGAACAGACAATAACTGGGGTAAAAAGGATTTTGAATCTTCGCTCATTCTTAGAGACACATTTTTGATGAGAAGTCGTATTGGCTGGTGCCAACCCAGTCGTAAAATACGCTTGTTTCAGTTGCTTTGACATGATATATTGGGCGATTGTTTTGAATTACTACATCATGAATATATTTCCAGTTGTTATTTTCATAGCCTTTTTGTGAATGCCTGAAGAACGCAATTTCATAATTCTTATTATAATTATCATTTGATTAACACAAGAAACAAAAAACCAGCACATTTGTAGGAAATATGGAGTTAGATTCTGTGTGTATTAAAAAATCCAACTGGAAGTTATGTCGTAGTGGCTTATAAACTGATCTAATGGTCTTGATTACATTTTCAGAAAACGATTGTGTGATGAAAATGTGTGCAAATGTATCCCTTGTGTTAACGCTGCAGGAATAAAATAATTCGGGGTTCAATTGTGTGGGATCGTTCCAATAATATTTGATTTTTGCCATAGCCAAGAAAAAACTGTTTCGTGAAGCAGTTTCTATGGGTGGGTTGAGCACAAAATGAATGAGACATTCGTGGTTCTTTTGTAAAACCGGAACGAATAAATTTTTGTAAGGAGGAGAAAAATATATGGGGTAGATGTTTGCTGAGAACTCAGTTATGTAGTTTGGATTCCCGTAGATGCTGTCATGTTTGTTCAATGTTTCTCCATTGCTAACCGTAAAAGGACACGACAAACTAGCAAATTCGAAATCGTCTTCAATAATATTTTCTGACAAGGCTTTTTTCTCAAAAATTATAAAATGGAAATGACAGCGTCTATCATCCGACAAATCAGAATTTACAACAGTTTTCGTCACTGACTCGCGAGAGGCCACTCCCGACCAAAAAATTTGAACCGAGAACCGTTGAGCATTTCAGCCGACTTTTGTCCCGTCAAGTTTGGGACCGATTGCTCTGTTGGGATGAAGCCAACAGAGTTTGCTCTGTTGGGATGAACCCAACAGAGAAATAACCGTAGGAAATCTCAAACATGCAAAAAGTGAAATGCGTGCCACAGGACTGAATCGAACTCCATACTCGTAGTGTTCTCTTACTGTCCTTTGGGCTCGTACTGTTCATCACTTACTTCAACCGGGCTAACCTGCTATTCTTATAATAGAGTGAAACTAATCCACACTACAATATTAGCTCAATAATGTAGTCATTCTTTGACAAATTGCTTGCGTTTGTACAAGTGATTACTGCATCTTTGATTTATAATATTTTACATAAATAAATATTGTCTTGTAAATACTTTTACAACAACAGTTGCAACAATAATTATTTATTAGATATAAATGTATTGATCAAAGATGTTTTCTTTTTAAAATGGTAGTAATTTACACTTTAGTAATTTACGTAAAATTAATATGTTGTAATTAAAAGATATTTTGATGTTGAAATCAAAATAATTTTTTTTAAATATATATTTAAAGTTACAAAAACTAATATTTTCATCACATCAGAGCATTTACCGTAGATATCTCCCCGGTTTTTATCCCAACAGAGCATTTACCGTAGAATCTCTTCGGTTTTTAACCCAACAGAGCATTTACCGTAGAATCTCTCCGGTTTTTATCCCAACAGAGTTTATGGGCTGATTTATAATTGTTAATATTTGGAAAATCCTCTCAATCTGATAGTAGATTTTTGGTATTTTTGGAAAGTATTTTGTTGGAAATCATATTTTATAAAATATATTTTTGATGCAATATTTCCAATTACAAAAATTGTGATTTTCAATTCCTCGTTTTCAATTTAGTGTACATAGATATACTATACTAAGATACGGGTTGATACTGAAGATATAACAAAATGATTATAATAATATACGTTGGAATGAGTAGTAATAAATATATAAAGTTTAAAATGGCAAAACCTATGTCTTATATTCTACATTCCTGCTTGTTGTATAGGACATGACGATGACGACAATAGCATTCCCAATAAGTAGAAAATATTTCTTGCTTGTACTTTAAGTGATAGAATCGAACACTTACATTAGGTTAGCTATATTAATAAAGTTGAATACTACAATATCAACCAAAAGCTAATATTATAATATTTAAAACAATTCTTAAGAAACCGTGGAAATAAAAGTCCTTTCGTCATAATTAACGATTCCAATTAAGAAATGGAATATACAAGTATTTCAGTATTTCATATACACCTACCTAGGGCTACCTAAATGATACGTTTATCGTGACACGATAGATTTTTATTTATTTCGTTTTAGGATCTTTGACGAATTATAAATTATTATATAGTGTAAAAACTATGTTTTTGTGATATAATATTAAGCAAAACTAATTCCCATATTATGGTTCAAGCTGATTATTAAATTGGTCGGTGTAGTCGTGTAGTGTATAACGAATTTGTTTTGATACGGGGTATTAAAATTGTATCGTTTCCCATTTTTCCTGCATTTACGAATTAAGGTTTTTGAATTTTTTTTTTTTTAAACTTCATACTTTTGGTATGTAACGTAAAGATACAAAAAAATTCTTTTGTAGCTTAATGTATATTTTAAATAAATATCCTATTCTTGTACATAAGACGGTTTCCACTCGTTCCTTTCCAATGTCTCCTGTATTCTCAATTTTTCGCTGTTTTAAATATCTTCAGTCGTAGAATTTTATTTCACAGTCACGCAATTATTTATCTAAAATGCTGGCATTACGAAAGATTGACGAATGTATACAACCAATAAAGTGAATGACTTTTGATTGCGGTCTCTTAAGCCAGAAACATTGCGTGTTCAATCAGAAAATACTTCAATATTTTGTGCACTTCAACGCACAGTTAAAATCAATTGTGAATGTATTAAACCATACTGAAACTACTTAGAATTGCCAGTGATAGTTACATATGGATGTATTTGTATACTTAAAATTATCTGAAATATGCATTCTCAATTTTGCATTCTCGTACTTAAATATCTCCCAAATTGTAACATTGAAGATAAAAGAAAATATTGCATTGAAAACTTTTTTTTCATTTTTTTTACTTTGTAGAACTGTAGAACTACTTTTTACATAATTCTTCGACCCATCATTGTACTTTTTAACTAATGCATTGATCCACCATTGTACTTTTCAACTAATGCATTGATCCGATCATTGTACTTATCACACAATCCCTTGACCCTACCGTTGTAATTTTCACATAATGCCTTTCCTTATTAGTGACGATATGAAATGTGGAACACACAACGTGCTTGGTGTTAAATGGCCGCGTTGCTCTACAAACCCAACATTACAATACTACGCCCAATCCACGTCTAAGTATACCGAACATTTAAAGTCATAATTCTGCCGCGTTTTTAGCAAGGGTATCTCAATAGGTTTAAACCTTATTTATTGCACAGATAATTGTAGAAGTCACCCGACATTTCGCATACATTTTTGTATCATATGATATTCATGATATTCCTTCTACATGTCGTCTACCTTCCCACCTTTCTGCGACAACTATATAATTTTGTGATTTAAAAAAAATTGAAATTCATTTGTTTTGATGGCATTTTCGTTTTTTTACAAAGCAATTTATTTGTTTTAAAAGGCTATTTGTTCTAATTTAATGCCTCATTACATAAAAGTCTATAATTAAACATACGTAAATCTATATAGATTAGAACATAATATTAACCTTATATCATTGAATGTTTATTACCATTTATACCATTTATTCGATAACATTTATTCAATCAAAAAGGAATAGACAAATAATAATTAATTAGAGTAGCCTCCTAGCCTCACACGTATCTGCTTAAATCTATAAATATTGGCAATTTTAATCTTTATGATGGTTGGTATTGCTCAATTTAACTGTAATTAATTTGTTGGTTCCTACACAGATGATCAATCAAATGCAAAATCAAGTGCAAAATGCCATCATTGTAGGTCAAAAAACTGTTGAAAGTGAAAGTGTTTACCTTCTTGTGATCTCCATTCGTCATTGTTCCATGCAGAATACCTAGTCAATTTCCAAGCACTATCTTTCTCTAGGAGAAAATTTTTGTGTTTATATGGTTCATTCTCGTTGAATTCGGTAATAAACATGTACTTGATGTCGGATTCAGCTCTTTCGAAATTAGCGTCACCGTGTTGTACAACCCATTGAAAGCGCCACAAGGATATATAGTGAAGTGACTCAATTCGGAATAGACTTTTAAGTAGTAAAGGATTGTTGTAGGAGGATCTAGTATCCAAAGTAAATTGTCGAAGCTTGGGGAAATTCAAATGGATATTGTAAGGAGAGTTGTAGCAAGTACAGTGGTATAAATGGAGATCTTCTAGAGAATCCCATCTTTGCAATTCATCAGAAGGAAATTTCACCACTGCATTATTTAATGACAATCGCTTTAATTTTTTCAACCGGGACAAATCCCGAGAAAAGAATATTGTTTCATTGTTGGCCTCGAAAATGATAAGAACCGTCACATTGACACAGTCCCGAAGAAATTCGGACATGTTGGGTAGGTATACATACCTGAGTACCAAACGATCTAACAACGGTTTATTTGCTGTTGAAATGAAACGTTCCGGGAAAACCATTTGATTAAGATATAATCGATTAAGTTTGATTTTGGCCGACTCAATTTCATTGAAGATTTGATCAACTTTTTGTTGATCGACATTGTTGAAAGCCAGTTTTACATTATTGGGAGTTCGACTACGAACATCCATCATGATCTGCCCATTGATTTTAATGAAAATATCGACCTGCTGATCAAAAAGCTCTTTGAATTCCCATAATTTTCTATCTTTGTAAAATCCAATTAATCCAAGTCCGTCGGTTTCAAAATAATTGTAAATTCTGGTAACACCAGACAGATTGACAATTTTAATGTCCAAACGGAACGTTTCTAGCTCAGGCAAATTTACTCTTTGACTTATGTCAAAATCTCCCTCTAATTCGCACTGATCAATGTAGACGTGTTTTAATGCTCTGCAATTTCTCAAATATGTCGCTAAATCGTTGGAGCTCAAAGCCACTTTCGACAATTGCATCTGACCAACAACTTCCCCACACGTATCGACAATTTGAAGAAATTTATTTTTCGGTACTGGCTTGTCATTAATGTGATATGCCGAAGCGGAGTTGAATTCCCCATCCTCAGCATTATCCAAATTCATATCATCAAATGCCTCAGACACTACTGAAATAGCCTCTAGTTGATCATCACTCATGTATGTAAATGGATCAACATTATCTGTATCCGATATTTTGATGTAAAAGT
>JAQFYB010007042.1:0-11319 GCA_034694085.1 Pogonognathellus longicornis
GCCTACGTCATCACAATAGTCGCGCTTAAAATTTGTATACACGCGTTGAACATACCTTCTTAATATACTTACATTAGATTTACATATCATTAGTCCATATATCAATTAAATGCCTATATTTACAGCTTTTAACATAATTTGCCAATGCTATATTGTACTTTAAATCAGTAATTAAAACCAATTTTTGGGATCACCTCCGCTGACATTCTAGTGACTGGTTGGTGGTTGTAGAGATTTTAATACGTTTTAAATGTAGGTAATAAAAAAGCAAGCATTAGATATTGGTTTCAAAGATTATAAAGCTAATAAATATTAATTATTTTTCAATTGCATGGACACTTGTCGCTTTACAAAAGTTTGAAAATGTTTAATTAAAAATCAAGTATTATGTATTAAATACTGTATTTACTATTTATTATTAAATTCAAAGCTGGAATCATAATTATAATTATGTATAATGCGCAAAAAGGGCGGTAAATATTTAACAAAATGCTCAAATATTTATTATATTTTAAAATATAAGACTCTTAAAATGATTAAAATGACATGAAATAGGATACGAGACCTCAGATGTGGAAATAAAGAGACAACCGAGTCGGAAATCAATAAATACAGTATGCTCGTTTTGGTTGTCACCGATTCTGTGACAATAAACTATTTTAAAACATATCAAATTAAGTGCTGGAGGTATATATACCTAGAATAGCAATTATAATAGTTTTTAAAATATCAATTATAATATATGGCCTAATTGTTGCCATCATTCTTGACATGATTGTTGAAACCCTTGCCCTTCCAGAGAGTCAATTTACATTCTCTCTGTATATTTTCTTACTGTTGAGTACAATTTTGCCCCCACCTATATACGTCCTTGATAGCTCATATTGTTGTCATAATTATTGACACCTTTATTGATACCCGAGATAACCTATGGGAAGTTTGAACCAATTTGGTTTACCACCTGTTCTTGAGTTACGACACATGAAAACCCTGTTGGAACATATTTTGTGACCTTATCTGTGACCTAGGTAATGAAGGATGTGACCGATTGACCCCATTTTTGACTGACACATTTGTTGAACCCTTAGATGACATATGTAATGTTTTAACCAATTTGGTTCATCCGTTCTTGAGTTATCTTGCATACAACAATATTTCTGTACATCTGTGACGGACGGACATACAGACAGACAAATCATTCACATAAAGTGATATCGTACCTCCACCACTTAATCTTATTTTTAATTCAAAAAGAAATAATTTAATTTGTAAAAAATATATTATTACATCACGAACTGCCCAGTTTAGTTGTTTGAGATTTATTATCCTTTCTATTCAGGGCGGCTAAGTTCAAATTAAACACATGTGATTATTTTGAAGAGATTGTACAAGACATACAACATATACAATCTATGATCTAGTTGACCATTATTCAAAATTCATTTTTCAAGTTTAGATTTCTGTGGTTGACTCGATGAGCTGTCAAAATTAATTTATTCTGTGTGCAATCGAAAATTCCAAATAGTTTACAATTCAAAATTTGGTCTATGGCATTTATTACTGTTACCAAATTTGTTAAAGTACATCTTCAGCAAACTTATTTAGCTGGCAGTTCAAAGAAATTCTTGTCACTACCAATATTGAAAAAGGTTAGTTTTAGTTTTGTTTTATTTGAGTTTACAATCAACAATTACAAATACAGATATAATAATTATGCATTAATTTTCGCCGGACGTTGCTCACATACAACATAGTCACATACAACTACAACATAATATATGACATAAATGCTTGCAAGTATCGATGATTGGTAGAAGGCCGTCAAACTCTTTCGTATTATTATTGTTGATTGTACATTTTCATTTTAGGTTTGTTGAATGTAGGTATTTAGTGAGTTAAAGAATAGGAAACAGGAGAAAGTTTTAATTTTTTTACTGTCGGTTTACAAATTTTGAAATACATATACGAACGTAAAGTAAACGAAGCTTCTAAAATCTATATTTTTGTAGCCTCAAGGCCCATTTCTTATGTCTTATACCTAGACGCACATACTCACACAAAAGCTGTCACACTGTCAGTGGATAATACTAAAATAAAAAATACTTAATTTAATATATAATGATTTTGGACGTACTGTTTTGTATATCGTAACATGTTTCGAAGTCAAAATTAACTCAGTTTATTTTATGATTTATATATTTAGAATAAATAATAAAATTAGCTAAAGTCATTAATTTTTGGATTAAAAGAGTATATTCAGCGCTGGATTAAGTGAGAAGCAAACGTCGTACTCAATATTAAGCAGAACTAGAGAAATGACATCACTTCCAAAAATGAAAATTAAGATCCCAGAAGAAACTATTTCTGTAACCTCATGCAAAATACTGTGGCCCCCTGTCCGTAAAAATATGAAAGTGTTAGACAAAGCTGTTTTTACTAAAGTAGTAAAAATCCCCACAATTTACGTTAACGACCACATCATTAACAAAGAAATTAAGAGCTTAAAACCGTATTTATTAAAAATTATTGGGATGAAGCCAGTACAACCAATAGAGTGGGAAGAAAAAGATGACAATGAAGGTGGCAATTCACCATCAATGGCGAAGAAAAAAGTTTTCCTTAATCCAGAAATAGTAAAAATGACAGAAGAAAAAAATTTGTCCAAATTCCTCGTTGATGAAATTAAACTAAATCCAGAAATTGCCCAATCAGGTCATTTTGAAAGTGTCGAATTATCGTACGACAACTGGTCCTGGAGTCAGTTATTTGATGTCATTTTACCGGATGATCAAGAGAAAGTGTCTGGATTTTCTCATATTGGGCACATCATTCACTTAAATCTTCGAGAACATCATTTTCCATTCAAGACTGTTATAGCTCAAATACTCCTTGATAAAATTCATCATGCAAAGACAGTTGTTAATAAATTAAACAGTATAAACAATAAGTACAGGAATTTTGAAATGGAAATATTGGCTGGAGAACCTACAACAATAGTGAATGTAAAGCAGAGCTTATGTAACTTTGAATTTGATTTTGCCAATGTATATTGGAATCCTCGACTTTGTACGGAACACGAGAGAATTTTCAAGGTTCTTCAAATCGGAGATGTTCTTTACGATGTTTTTGCTGGTGTTGGCCCTTTCTCGATTCCAGTCGCAAAAAAGAAATGTTTTGTGTTGGCTAATGATTTGAATCCAGAATCGTACAGATGGTTGCAAAATAATGTAAAGAAAAACAAAGTTGACAGTCAGATCAAATGCTTCAATAAAGACGGCCGCGAATTTATTCAACAAGATGTTGCAGCTGACCTGAAACAAAAAATTGATACAAATTTCGATTTCTCGCAGCAAAAATTACATGTCACTATGAATTTACCAGCTATGGCTGTAGACTTTTTAGACTCGTTTTGGAATTTGTTAAAATTTGAAAAGCGAACCGTTGTACCTTCAGATTTAACATTAATTGTTCATGTTTACTGTTTCATCAAGGATATTGACCAAACAGATGTTGAGGTATTCAAAGAAAAAGCTCTCAGCCTTGTAGAGGAGAAAATTGACTTTACTTTACCAAAACAAAATATTGTAGGTATTTTTATGGTGCGCAATGTAGCTCCTTTTAAGGAAATGTTGCGAGTTTCATTTAAAATGCCTCACGAAATTCTACTGTCACACAAAACTTGTCTTTCAGTTTCTCTGAAAAGGAAACTTTCCGCAATATAAATATAGTCATAAAGTTAGTCATTTTTTATTATTTAAAGTGTCTTCTGTTTAGTTCAGTGTAGGAATATGAAAATTATTGAAAATATAGATTAATTTTAGAGTAACTCAATGTACTTTGTACTATATTAGTGGTATGTGAAAAGTGAAACATTATTAGGATTGGGATAGTTATACAATTTTGTCTATAATACCGATTACCGATATATCTAACAGAGAAAGTAGTTCAGCTACAATCACAATACAAAAATCAAAATTATGCCAACTGAAGTATGATGTTTAATATGTATTCTACTCCATTATCCTGCTCCATTATTAACTGAACGGACTGACCGTCAGTTTAATTAATAATTACTGAGAAATTAAAAATTATGCCTAAGAAACATTGTTTGATAATAAAACAGTACATTTTAGCATATCGATATTTTATGTAGTAACATAAACATTGTCAGTGTCAGCCTATATCATAATGCTAATGACAATGCATATTGTCTTAAAATAAGATGAGCGATTTGAGTATACATTGCTTTAAATGCTACTTTGTATTTTAGCGTTTCAGGAAAAACCCTATACACATACTTTAGTTTAAACCTATATTTTTGTATTATTATTATGATGCAACTTTTCACTCGCATTTACTTTTTGTATTCTATTAGGTTATGCGTTGTAGTTATTTCTTACATTTTTTGATGTATAGGGTGTTTCGTAAGTCACACGAAGTTTTCAAAAATTAATATCTTATGAGCCAGACAGATGATTTGAGATATATATTAATCGAAAGGCCAGACTTCAGCGTTCATTTTCATTTATAGGTTGTATAACTTTGATAAGTTTAAGGGGTCGGGATAAGGCTTCATAAAAAATGGTTCTCCGCCATGTTAAAATGCACTTCACATTAATATTTTTAGTTCTTGCAACAGAATTATGAATTGCAAATTATCAATGGAAAGAGGAGACTTCCGTGGTCATTATCATATATGGGGGGGGGGAATCTAACTTTGGTAATGCAATGGGGGTCTAATAATTGTCCAAGGAAAATTGGTCGATTCGATGTTTTGTTTTCTTTGTGATTTGAATTTGAGTTGGCGACATGTCACCGACCCATTTTTCACAAGTAATTATTTAGCCCACATTAAATCTTCAAAGTTAGGCAACCCATACATGAAAATATATTGAAGTTTCCCTTTTCGGATGATATTTATTGCAACTCCTAATTCTCTTTGGTTCTTGAACTACGTCAGTTCAAAGCACTTTCATTTTAACACGGTGGAGGACCACTTTTTATGAAACCTCGTCAAAGTTATACAACCCATATATGAAAATGAACGTTGAAGTCTCACCTTTCGGATGATATTTATCTCAAATCATAACACTGTCTGGTAATCTGGTTCATGAGATATTAATTTTTGAAAACTTCGTGTTACTTACGAAACAGCCTGTATATGGGTTTACTTGCACATGACTGAAAATGAATGTTTAAATGGTAGAAATGACCAATTTTGACGGATTATTTAGTGAAAAATGGGAGCATACAATCCTTCTAAGCACACTTCACAAAAAAATTTGAATTCTCATATTCATAAAAATAAGGATACGACGAAAAAGAAGAACTGCAGTAGCAAAGGATCAGCTAAGCGTAATAAAAATACTTACCTCAATAACAAACGAAAGGTTAGCATTTTGTATTACATTCTGTAAACTAAAAGAAACAAATTGAATGTGGATATTAGTGCTTACGTTTATTTACTGCATGCATTAATTGTTGAATTTTTTCATCGATTTGATGTTATAATTATTAAAATTGATTGGTTAATATTATGGTATTGTGAATGAGCAGACTAACGAGTTGATTCGCTATAAAGTGACGGAAATCGATTCTGCACTGAAACTTCTGAGTAAAGAAGCAACAAGCTCGAAATCATATGAATCAGCAAAGAACAACGAAAATGTCCAGGCGTCATTTATGAAGCCTTACGATGTGTCCAACAGCAATACTATCAACATCAACAGTATTGAAGAGAAATTGAAGGAAACTGTAATGCAATGACAAACCATCGCTAGTGATTATTTTCTCAACCTCTGGAACAAGAAACTGTAATTAATTATTAATTGAGTAAATAAAATAGAATAAAATTATTCAACAAATAAGTTACGTAAATGTGTGATTTATATGCAATTTTACGTCCAAAATCATTAATTGTATTGTATTGTAAAAACATTATTGTC
Source organism: Pogonognathellus longicornis (assembly GCA_034694085.1). NCBI lineage: Eukaryota > Metazoa > Arthropoda > Collembola > Entomobryomorpha > Tomoceridae > Pogonognathellus > Pogonognathellus longicornis. Next base: position 5,946 of record JAQFYB010007042.1, read on the forward strand.
ACTTGACACAAAATTGTATTATATTATTGTCACTTGTCACAATTTTATGAATATCAATATTTCATGTTATTTATATGGTTGATTTATGGTAGGGCAATTGTAAAGTTGTGAACTGAAAGCATATAATTATAATTCCATTGTGTGTACAGTGAGACCCAAGAATTAACTAAAATGACATTTAGGATGCTACTACTCCCCAAATGGGGAAGGGGTATATAAGATAATCATTTAATATGACATTATAACCCATTGTCTTTAAAAAAAAAATTAAACTATTGTTTTGTACTCCTGATGGTTGTTGAGATATTGAGGTTTAAAAATGCAGGTGTAGTTCAAAAGTTGAACAGTCCGAAAGTTGTACCAGTTTTGGCTTCTGTGTGTCTCACCCAACCAAAAGTTGGGGCTATTTTTCCCGAAGAACATGACGTGGACGTGGGCATCCTACTGCAAAACCATCTCTTCTCCATACACATTTTGTAGCATGACAACCTGACCTGATTACTGACCTTCATGATTTTTTACAATGCGAGAGTGGTATAGCAATAAACTCTTCTGTCGTGGCTCTTTGCGGCTTTTCGGTTTGCGAAAATGCAGGAAAAAGTGGCCCAGACTCTTGGATAGATGAGACGCAAGCCATAACTGGTACAACTTTTGGGCTTTTCAACTTTTGAACTACACCTGCATTTTTCAAACTTCAATATATCAACAACCATCAGGGATGCAACAATAGTTTAATTTTTTTCTGAAAGACAATCGGTTATAGTGTTATATTATATGATTATCTTATATACCCCTTCCCCATTTGGGGAGTAATCGCTTCCAAAATTCATTTTAGTTAATTCTTGGGTCTCACATAATATCATACATTTTATGCGCAAGTTAATTTTAAATGACACAACACTTATTTATTTAAACTGCACAAATTCTGGATCGCGATTCTACTTTCTATTTCTTTTGCTAAGCTGTTGGTATCATATGCACAGGTATTATTAGGTATGTCCCAAGATATGAATGCGGTTCAATATTGCCTATGCTTATTTTCCATGTGTTTATCATAAAGGATAGAGTAATATTATAGGGACAGCTTAGTATCAGTGAATTTAATACTAGCTTTATGTCTAGAGCAGTAAAACAATTTGTGTAGAAGTCTGTTTTATAGCTGGATAATTTAATGATTGATGACTTGATGAACAATTAATCTCAATGCTTTATCAACTCGTTCAAGTAAACGGAGAGCTCTTGCTATTTCTAGTTTGTACTAGATAAATAGTTTAACGAGAACTCTATAATACGTAAATACATATTGTTGGGTGAATGTATTAATTAGTTATATATAGACTGATGGTCTGCAAGCAGCAATAAAAAGTAAAAACTTGAGGTATTTGATGTATATATTTTTGAATACCATGCATGCAAAATCTTCCGTATCCTGCGAACGCCGTTCGGAGACCCGAGAGGAAAGATTTAGCAATTATTGTCGGCCGCCGAAGGCGGCCGACAATAATTCCAACTAAAACGAGAAAAGAGAAGGAAATGGAGGGAAAAAAGAAGAAAAGGTAGGAAAAAGAGAAGGAAAGAGAGAAAAAAGAGAAAGAAAGAGAGAAAAAAGAGAAGGAAAGAGAGAAAAGGGAGAAAAAAGAGAAGGAAAGAGAGAAAAGGGAGAAAAAAAGAGAAGGAAAGAGAGGAAAGGGAGAAAAAAGAGAAGGAAAGAGAGAAAAAGGAGAAAAAAAAAGAAGAAAAGGGAGAAAAAAGAAGGAAAGAGAGAAAAAATGAGGGGAAGGGAGAAAAAGAGAAGGAAAGAGAGAAAAGAGAATGAAAGGGAGAAAAAGCGAAGGAAAGGGAGAAAAAAGCGAAGGAAAGGGAGAAAAAAGCGAAGGAAAGGGAGGAAAAAGAAGGAAAGAGAGAAAAAATGAAGGGAAGGGAGAAAAATGATAGACAGGGAGAAAAAAGAAGGAAAGGGAGAAAAAGCGAAGGAAAGGGAGAAAAAAGTGAAGGAAAGGGAGAAAAAATGAAGGAAAGGGAGAAAATTGAAGGAAAGGGAGAAAAAAGAAGGAAAGGGAGAAAAAAGAGAAGGAAAGTGAGAGAAAAGAGAAACCCATAGTGATATAGGGCGATCAATGTATATTAACATACTCCTACCTAACTCCATAGATCCCGTTTCGTGAAACTCACTGTATTGTATTTTCACTTAATATTCCTCAATTTTTTTCGCGCTCCGCGCAAGTCAAATGTATTTTATGTTTGGTACTAAATTTCTCAATTTTAATGTGCTATACATGAATTTGATGCATTTTATAATAAATTTTAACTTTTTTCTCAACTCTTTTCGTTTGGTTCTTTTCCCAATTTTACGGCCATACTCGTAAATCTGATGCGTTTTTTATTGAATTTTTACCTAAATTTCCTCAATTTTTTTTCGCGCTCCGCGCGAATTCAATATATTTTATGTGTGCTTCTTTTTTCAATTTTAATGTGCTGCGCGAGCACTTGATCCATTTTATATTAAATTTTAACTTTTTTCTCAGCACTTTTCGTTTGCCTATTTTCTTAATTTTAATGCCCTACTCGTGAATCTGATGTGTTTTGTATTGAATTTTTGCCTTCCCCAATTGTTTTTTGTGCGAATTGTATGCATTTTGTGTTTGGTTCTAATTTGTTTAATTTCAGTGCGCTACCCGTGAATTTGATGAATTTTATACTGAATTTTGAACCATTTTTAAAAAAAAAGTTGCGCTGCGAGCGTTAAAGTGACATATATTATTATGATTAAGTTTTTGGTCTAGACTCGCCTCAATTGTGTGATGTGTCTGCGTTTTTGGCTGGTGGTTAGGAAAGTAGGCATGAATATACAGCGATTATACCTAGTATGACATAGAAGACCACCTCTTGCAAATTGGTCATTTACCCCCTCTCTGGCTTTTCGAAATTTTGATGAGGTCGAGCATCTTTGAAAATAGTAGAGCGAGAGTAGAGAAAATAATAGATTATTGGAGAAGCAAAATTTGCCGACCAACCGACCGCGGGCCGAAGGCCCGCGGTCGGGTTGGGAGACCGCCGGACCTATCATAGGGAGACCGCCAGAACTCGTTCGGAGACCGTTTGGAAGATTTTCCATGCTTGTTGAATACCTACTAGCATGTACTAAAAACTGCAAAGGAGACAATTATGGAAATAGCTTTCATTTAAAAAAAAAAGAATTTTAAATTTATTTACAAGTCGTGTGTGTACGACTCCTTTGTATGTTGATTCCCTGTCATCGGCGATAGGCTAACTAGGTAGATCAATACTAAATAAGTAGTGCAAAAACGCTTTGTGTTATTAATTTATGCATGGAAAAAGACATTTCTCGCTTTTATGTGTATTGTATACTAACATTTTCACAGTTTAATCTCACCTACATTCTGATGTTTCTGACGCAACACAAACCAATCTTCCCCGTCATCACTGACACTTTTATCACTCATACTTTTATGTTTCAATTATTATAATCCATCCAGGCATTAGCAGGAGGTGCATATGATATGATATAACTTATTTTTCACTTAGTAGGGATAAAAAGATGCTGTTTTGTTACTCTTAATATTTACTATACTATTAGTCTGATTTTAAATCATTTTCTATCTTTGTCTATAAAAATAATACTATGAAAGAATTCGAAAATTTAACTTTCGGATAAACTTCGGATAATATTTTGAGTTTTACGTAACGTGATCTATGGAGGTAGGTAGGAGTTTAGACTTGTGTGATTTTATAACACATTTTAGGATTATTGACAACGGGTACTTTTAAGTGATTTTACATTCAATGTGTTGTAAATTCATACAAGAATACTATGAACAGCTCATAATCATCACCGATGTTGTCAAGGTTGATATTACGAAAAGGTGTTATAAAATCACACAAGTCTCAACTCCTACCTAGCTCCATAGATCACGTTACAAAAAATTAACTGTATTACATATTATTATGTCAAGCAGGTTATTTAAAATGATAGCTGTTAAGTACAAAGTATATTGTCACTGTATGATTGATGCCTACCTACGGTGTTTTAGGGGTAGTCCTATTATTTAGTTTGACAGAAAGTTTTGATAAAACGTGAAAATAATTGTGAGGATGAGACAAATAAAGAATGTTCATTTTCGTTGGTGACAATGGAGTGTGCATAGCTGTGTTTCTTTGATTTATTCTTAGAACTTGAACTTGAGGCTGATGATGAGTGATGGTGGAGAAGGGGCAGAGACATCAGTGTTACAGAGCGATAAGCAGGCCAGCACAAACAAGACAGCGGGTCTGATAATAATCGGTGATGAAATTCTAAAAGGGCAAGTGTTAGACACGAATTCTCATTTCATCTGTAAAGAATTATACAATATGGGAGTGAAAGTAGGAAGGATCTCGGTGATAGGTGATGGCATTCAAGAGATTGCCCAAGAAGTTAGACAATTTTCCTCCAAATTCGACTTTGTGTTAACGACTGGCGGTATTGGTCCTACACACGATGACATGACGTACGTCGGGGTGGCAAAGGCTTTCGATGAGTCTGTTATACTTAATGAGGAAATGGCTCGTATGGTAGACTTTTGGTTGGGGCATAGAGGCTTTGAGAAAAATGTCATCATGAAAATGGCTGAAATGCCCCAAAGTGCAAAATTACTGTTTGACCCGAATCAGCCACCTCACAGACCTAGTTTTCCTATTGTAAATGTTCATAATGTGTTCGTTTTTCCGGGCATTCCACAATTCCTCGAGAAAATGTTTCCACGAATGAAGCGAATTCTTGATGAGCGTTTTTGTGTTGGTGATGGTGGTGGTGTTGGGAGTATTTCTGCTCATCCGTTTCATTTCAGAGAAATTTTTATTGCCAGAGATGAAATGGCTATAACACCGCCCTTGAATGTGGCTGTGGAAAAGTTTAAAGACTCTGTTACATTTGGTTCGTATCCGGTTATAGACAATCTGTACTTTTCAACCAGGATCACTATGGATTCTCATTCTCCGGATAAGATTCAAGAGGCTGACACTTTCTTGACAGGTCTTTTGCCTCCTAACAGCGTCATTTCTTACGACAATCAACCACTTGCCACCGCTGCTGATAAGGTCTACGCTATCATTCAAGACAAACAGCATCCTCTCCATCAAATCCTGTCTCAAGCAGTTTCTGTAAGAAATTCTCTTTTTAATAATTCTACCTTGTACCCTATTTTTACTCATTGATTTACGATGCACAGGTGACTGAGTAATCAATAATAACTAACAATAAGCTTTTGATAAATAGAAGTGCTATGTTATGTAATTGTGAAAGAAGATCGCACGATCTACGTGGCAGATTTTGGCTCTGCTGATTTTTCTGAATTTTTTATATGTTGTAGAGCAT
>JAQFYB010007043.1:0-11318 GCA_034694085.1 Pogonognathellus longicornis
GTATGCTCACTATATGTAGTCGACTAGAGCAGTGGCGGATCTAGGATTTATAACAGGGGGGGGGGGTTTGGAAGGAAATTCGAGTGAACATCGGCGAATATAATAGGTATTCAACTACATTGAATAATTGTTGATTTTTATATAGTGTAAACTGAGATATAACAGGGGGGGGGGTTTGGACCCGTAAAACCCGTATGTAAATCCGCCACTGGACTAGAGGGTACGGTGTGCTGTCCCTCTCTATATTATATATAACTACCAGACTACCACCATACGTTAGCTGCTCTATATACCAGTTTTGAACACTGTGCTGCATGCTGGTTAGCTGCCTGCCATAAACCATCACGCTGCTTATGAAAGTATTATGCAATTTGGTAACGGTGTTTGATAAATATAATAATACTTAATAGAAATATTTTTGTGTAAATTGAATTTATTTTGTTAAAATTAAATGCATCTAATGATCTAAAAGCCTGAATAAAGAAATAGTTTTCACATAAATACAAATATTAAAATTTGGAAAGAGTTAGTTCTTCAAATTACAATGAACGTCTTGAGAAAATTTTTGCAATGTTTCGAACTTTTTTGGTAAAATAACCTCATTTTTAACCTCACAGAGTGGACAATTGCCCACTTAGCCCCCCTCTAAATACAGACTTGGCATGGGGTAAAAGTGAAGGCTTAGACAAACTCCTAGAACTCGTAGTAATACCTTTCAGAACACTGTTCTCTTACAATTAATTAAACAACAGTCCCCAAGACTTTGCCCCGGCACAATTAGCAAATATCGTTTAGAAATGGCAAAAACACGAAATTAAGGACTCCATGTTCCCCAGGAAAAGCCGTCTGACTCCTGCTGACTATGATCTCAATTTTTTGGGTATATTAGAATTGCCTTGCTGTAGTAAATCGCATTGGCTATATATATGCATAGGCTATACAAATTTGGAGGCACTGCGCACTGGACGAGTCAAAATTAATTTTTCACCAGGGAAGATATTATGCATCCCGCAATATTTATACAAATTTCAAAATCCACTGAGCCACACTGAGCCTGCATTACAGTCCAAAGGTACCTCTAGATTTAGGGTTAATTTTTTATCTACAAATTTGGATAATATTTGTGGAAAGTTTCATTGCAAATAAAGCCAACGCTAGAAATTAACAAATATGTAAATGGTAAGACTGATTGTGAGTTCTGGTGAATACACAGAAAATGTTTCTGCCATCCATTCCCGAAATTATAAGCAGGTTAAAAGTAGTCGATCAGCTTCTCCAACAGGTATTGTGTCATGAAACTTTTTTAAGACGTTACATTTTTTACAAACTAATTGTCAATAAAAGTTATTTTATGCTAAATGATTTCATACAAATTGTTTCCTGTAACGTCCATGCTGGGAAGGTTGGATGGACCATGGACCTGAGCTAAGGTATAGACTAGCAAGAAGACTAATAAAATATACTTAACTTTCATATGGATTCATTGAGAATAATTTGTACTGCCTGGCAATAAATTCTGGCATTGTTCGTATCGAACTTTCATCCACTTTAAGGGTGATGGTAGACCGTCCATATTGGAAATATTCTCATGGCCCCCTTCTCACTGTGTTTTATTTAACATACTATTTTCTATGATTTTACTGTCTCATAATATCCCATGTATTTGAGCCTGAAACTCTTTCTGTGACGAGAACTCAATTTTGAAAAAGTTTCAGAAAATTTTCAAATTCTTCATTCTCCACATATTTCCCCATACATTTAAAATTGAAATTACTACCATTAAAATTTCGAAAATTTGAATGGTAGTAATTGTTAGCGCACCTCAGTTAGCGCAAATAAACGTACATACCCTCCTTAAAGCTCTTGTCGTGTCGGATTCTTTTTCTATCATCTCCCTAAGTTTGAGTTGTTCTTCGTCGAGCGTGTATTCTCACTGACAGTGACAGACTTTGTTTCAGGATGCTCGTGAGTCGTGACAAAACTCTCCAGTCACCAGTTGGAAAATAAATTCTTTTGACCAGCAAAATCATAAAAACAAATTCCACACCACAATCGAAGTAAACGTATTTTTAAAACATCGTATCGGTCGGTCGGTAGAAACTGCTAGTGAACTTTCTTTCACTAGCATACATGTGTGATTGTGTTGGGCACTCTCGCTATGATGCTAAATACATAGGTAAAGCGAATGTTGGAGGTTTGCTTACCATAAAAGTGGAAAATATTTAAAAAAATCTCGCTGCACGCAATAGTTGTTCAAGGCTGTATACAGAGGGGGGGGGGCAAAGCATACGTTTACTAATTACGAACAACCGTTTTTCCAAATTTTTTAAAGTTTAAGGTAAAATAAGCTATTTTGTGAGATAGCAGACGCATTCTGGGGTACACGTGCACCCCAGAATGCGTTTGCATTCTCAAAAAATAGCTTGTTTTACAATAAAATTTCAAAAATTTGGAAAAACGGTTGTACGTAATTAGTGAACGTACGCTTTGCCCCCTCTGGATACAGCCTTGGGTTGTGCATTCGGTGTTGGTTTTGTCTTTGTCCCACAGTTTTCACGCTACAAGCCATTTTACATGTATTTACATATATTTGCATTTTTTCCGTCCTCGAAATCGATTTATTTATATTATAGCCTGACTAGAAAGACTTGGAAAATGTTTGCATGATAACTGATTTGTACTACGCCCCCCCCCCCGTGAAATTTCATAGATCCGCCACTGTTAATGTAAGGTACAATGATTTATAATCACGCGTAGCGATACAAGAGTCAACTTTTTTCAAAACCACAGCAAAATGTACCGAATTCGCGCGTAGGTAGCGTGATTTTTTTTCGATATTTTGAACTTTTATGACTATAAAAACTTATTCTGGTTGATGCACTTGTACCCAGTGACAGGCGTGTACCCAGGGGGGGGGGGGTACACCGGATACGTGCTTAGTGCAGCCCTTGGCTACGTACCTGCAAGAGTGTCAAATCCCCCAAAGGTTAACATGTTTATTAATAATTTCACGCGTAATCTATAATTTTTTTACCACAATGAATCTAAAATAATTCCCCATTAATCCCAATTTTTCGCACTTTGCCTTTTGCCACTTCGCTTTTTGCCATTTTTGATATTTCAATTGCCTCAATCCCCCACTCCCTACAAGCCTATTTACGACTTAAGTGACAATGAATTTGCCAGTTTTTCACGAAAGTCTCGTTTGGTTATGGTAAAGGTCGGATGATATTTATATATATGATTCATAATGATTCACAATTGTTTCACAATATTTGTCAATGCAAAATGCGTTAAATATATTACAGTAAAAGCTCGATATATCGAGTTAATTGGGGACGAGTGTCGTCCGGATAAGCTAATCCTTTATATTATATCGCATTACATTTACATTTTAAAACTCTTTAAACTTTAAGTTTAGCAAAGTAATATTGGATAAAAATTTCTCAATATCCACATCAAACCCTATTTTTAGTGTCTTTTAGGCGTTTTTTTGAAACATCCGGATCCAACAGAATTTTGTATGATATATGAAATGCAACTTTCGATCCGACTCCGATATATCGAGTTTTTACTGTATTGCAACTTGTCAATATTGTCAAGTCAATATTGCAAGTGATTGTCGTTTACAAATTGTAACAAAAAGATAATTTTAAATTAAAGAAATTACAACTCAAATTAGATACCTAATCTGTCAGCGCAGACTAAGTTGCTAAGGATTCTTGCAGTGGCTTATTTTGGACTTCATAGATTAGCTGGGGGTATCAAAAAAGGTGTCAATAATTATGACAACAATCAAGGGCGTACACATGGTGGGGGCTATTGCATCAAAGAGTAAGAAAATATACAGAGTGAAGATAAATTGACTCTCTGGAAGGGCAAGGGTTTCAACTTCAACAATCATGTCAACAATGATGACAACTTTTGACAACAATTAGGTCAAACAAGGGCGTATATGGGGGGGGGGTTGCAATTGTCACAAGGGCAAGGAAATATACAGATAAAAGTCAATTGACACTATGGGAGGGCAATATATGTAAACAATGATGAAAGCAATTGTTGACAACAATTAGGTCAAGCAAGGGCGTATACGGGATGGGGGCAATTTCCCCAAGGGTACGGAAATATACAGTAAGAAGTACACTATGGGAGGGTAATATATGCCATTGTCAACAATGATGACAACAACTGTTGACAACAATTGGGACAGGCAATGGCGTATACATGGTGGGGGAAAAGTTCTCCACCACTTTTCTATACCCGTTTTACTACGGTTTATTTATTGGAGGGGAAGGAAGTATGCATCCTGCACGTTTCAATTGCTTGATGCTAAGCTCCCACCCCCTTATAATCCTAAAAATGACAGTGAGGGGTCACAGAATAGCACGATAATTTATACTACACTTCACTGAAGAAAACTTGCATTTTAACTATTTGTACAGAATACAGTTTTGTAGTTACATAGTTACATTCCAGCAACTTGTCAATAAACTCACTTATCTAAATGCAATAGCAATAGTAGAAAGAAGCAGGGCCGGTCATAGGCACATGCAACACATGCACTCGCATGGGGATGCTGAGTAAGGGGGGATGATTTATTCCGGGTTTTACACTAGATATTTTAGCTTTTCTGGAGTGAATTATAAAATTACTTATGAAAGATAAAGTGTGCAGTGTTCATATCAAACATGTACCTTTAAATTATGATATTAAGGTGGCTATTTCCACTTTTGCTCATTTCACCATTTCGTTTCAGTCATTTGGTTATAACTTTTGGACGGAAACTCGGATGTTAATAAAATTAGGTGTCCCTTATAACACTTTCATTTATACAACTTACATTCTTTCAAAAATTTAGCAACTTCAAAAGTTACAAAGCTTCAAAACTACTATAGCGAAATGACTGAATTTTTTTAACTCATTTCGCTATAACTTTTCAACGAAAACACGTATGTCAATAAAATTAGGTAACCCTTATAGCTGTATATTGTACCTTTAATTTATACAACTTAATGTTTTTTGAAAAAGTAGCAACTTCAACAGTTACTACAGCTTCAAATTGTATAATATTACTTGATTTTGAAGCTGTAGTAACTTTTGAAGTTGCAAAATTTTCGAAAAAATTTAAGCTTTATAAATGAAAGGTACAATATACAGCTATAAGGATTACCTAATTTTATTGACATCCGAGTTTCCGTTTAAAAGTTGTAGCGAACTAAGTGAAAAAATCTGTGAAATGAGCAAAAGTGGAAAGCGCCACCTTAATTATTGTCTAACTAAAATGGAAATGATTATAAAATATAGCTAGCTGATGTAAAACGTAAATGCTGGGCATTATAATTTTAATAAGAGTTTTTAATTAAATTTTTCGCTACCAAATTTTTACATTGTATTGCACTTTTTACTACTCCATATAAAGGGTAAAGGGGGATGACATTATCATTCTTGCATGGGGATGCCGAATGCTATGACCGGCCCTGGAAAGAAGCCTCTACATCTAGTCGTCAAAGGAGTGACATTATAAATACTACGGAAACCCTCTTACCAACTTACCATATAGAAAAATAATTATAATTCTAACTATTTTGTTCAAATATCTATGATTAATTCATTCTATTAGCTCGATCAATTTGAATGAATTTTTAATCTTTGTTAATAAAGGCGAGTTTTAATTTTCTTATGAGTTTTTGTGTATACTGGCATTATTTTCATTTTTTACAAAATGAAAGTCTATCTGCATTTAAAAAAATTACAAAGTTCAAAATTACAGCTTATAAAAAATTTATTTCTTTTCTACAACTGAGTTTTGTTTTGCATGGTAAAGTTTTCACTTCAATTCCATTTCATATATTATGCTTATAAAACGGATACTATTTTATAGGAAACACTATATTACATAATTATACTATTTCACTACATTAAAGTACAATAATGAGATTGCTTTTCGCCTCAGTATTAGTTAGCCTCTCAGTGTGTAATTCGAATAGTTATTTTACAAAACTGTGCTTAAATTATACTGCAAATCAAAACATGTTGGTAGGCGAAAAAGAAGACACCGTCATTGAACATAACCTCATAAAATGAACGACCTTTTTTCCATTGAAATTGTCAAAATAAGTATTATAAAATTTAACATTGTTTTCGTTAATGACGGTCGTTATTTTTTATCGTAAAAGTTTAAACAGTGAAACTTTTAACATTTTTATCATTGAATTGACAACACAGCATAGTTGGAGACTAATATAAAGGCGACATATGTCTGAAATATCATTTAACGGTCACAACAATAACACCTGTATGTGATAATTAAAAATAATTTAGTTTAACTTAACAATAAATGTCTATTCATTAACTATAAGACAATTTTAGCAATACTCATGAAAAGAGTCAAAATTACCATAATCAACCTAACTTAGGATTAATTATATAAACTAACACTGCAAATTACTATTTACACATTATATATCAATCATTATTTAGAGTGAAAGTTTACCGAGACAATTTCTTATTAACATACATTGGAAAAAATATATTCCTTTTACAATCATCATATTAGCTTAAGTTTATGGTTACAATGAAAACGTCGGCAGTTACACTGTAAATGTCACGAATCATTAAAAATGGCGATTCCATTTCGAGTTAATAGGGACTTGTGATAACTACATTATGCATTTACGTTAACCAGTGAACACTTAACCCATATATAATTATCATTATATAACATAAAAGTGTGCATTAACAATAGATATCGTTAAATCGTCAATTTAAAAACAAGAGAATGTTTTACGCAAAAAATGGAAATAAATGCCTAAAATGCCTATCAAATTGTTCCCCTGTTAATCCTTAAAGCAACGTGGGCTCGCATCTATGAGCACCTTTGAGGGGTTGGAGACTGACAGCGCAGAAGCATCACCTAAGATTCACTGAAACCCAAAAAATAAACCATTTTACACCTGGAAATTAAGGACAACCAACAAAGAAGATTAGATTAAACATTACGCGTATTACCTAAAAATATCGTCAGGAAGTGTAGTGGGTAACTTATCAGGATTAATTGACACAAGTTGGTGGTCCACTTCGGACGGTATAAAAAACGAAAGCTGATTTTTCATTTGTCTTAAAAATGTAATATTTGGGTTAGTAGCAACCAGACTGTCACCGGATGATGCTTCCGATGATAGTTCAATAGAATCACGACGGTCTAGACTGTTGGTGTTATTCATATTTTCCAAAGGTTCCTTCAGCGACGGGATTATGTTTAATGAACCATTACAAGATTCATGATCATTGATGCTATCGAATCCGTCGTTCCTTTTTAAATTGAAAATGGAATATGGACTCTCCAACATCATGAAGTCGTCAAATATCTTTTGATTTTGATGGTTGATGAACTGAGATATATCCGAACACACAGGTGAGTTTGATTTTTTAACAATTTTGTTTTTTTCAATGGTACCACCGTTTAAATTTGTTTCAGCTACTTCGATTATGTTAACTCGTTTAAACGTTCCATCTCCATTTGCTGCTGGCTCTTTCAGTTTTTCACGAGCTGCTTTTTTCTGTACTTGCGTTTGATTCTTCAGCTTATTACTCTTTTTGATATTATTTTCTGGAAGTCTCGGTTTTGACGTAACTTTAGAAACTTTCCCTTTTCTTTTTACATGATTGAAAGTAGCATCTGTCTCTGAATCACTTGATGAAATGTTATTTGTACTCACATACGGCTTTAGCCTTTCCAACAGGTGATGAATTTCACTACATAATTCAGTCATATCACGTTGCTTTCTTTCCAGTTCTTCTTTAAGCAGTTCATTAGCCTGAAAATCCATTCAAGATAATTTTATTTATCTATTTTTAAGAAAATATTGAATAGAAATTAATATATTCAGTGAAAACAATCGAAAAAGGTGATAAGCGAAAAGTAATGAAGTTAATTTAAAAAAATAAAGTGAAACGATGCTTTTTTGGAGACAAATATCGGCAAATGGAAAGGTTGATAAAATAGATTTTGTCTTTAAATCCTATTTGTTTTTTTGAATGGGTATAGTATAGTATGCATCTATATAGAATAGAATCCCAGTACTACCTTAAGGTATACATCGGATTTGTCGTCAATGAAAATAAATATAAATTACCTCTAAAAGTCTTTGAAATTTTGGCTTCATTCGCTGAAAATAGTATCGATAAACACTTTTATTTAACAACGCGTGTAGTTTCTTTCCTTTCATCTTTGGCTTCGTCTGCTGAGTCCTTATTGTTGCTTTTTCATCTTTCTTTTTGTTTTTCAAATTACGAGAACGAGGTTTTACAACTGACTCCTTTTGATGGTTTAGTAGGGTTGACTCCATAATACCGAATGTATCCTTCCTTCTGGATATACTTTCTTATCAAATTAATCTGTATAAATACATAGTATGGTTATTATTAATCATGATTTTTAGAAACAAACATTCGTTGTTCATACACAGTAAAAATGGCCATTATTAGGTTGGTAGTAAATAACGATAATCACTTATTTCAGTGATTCTGATTCTAATCCACTAAACTAAGGACAGTTCTTTTTTACCACATGCAGAAAGTAAATGAGTATTTTACTTGTTAATACTATTATGGTACGGAGGTTACAGAGGTTACAGAGGACATGGAGGTCACAGGATGATACAGAGGTTATAGAGGACATGGAGGTCACAGGATGATACAGAGGTTACATGAGGATACATAGGTCACAGGAGGACACAGAGAACAAGGGTTCACAGGAGGATACAGAGGTCACAGGAGGACACAGAGAACAAGGGTTCACAGGAGGTTACAGAGGTCACAGGAGGACACAGAGAACAAGGGTTCACAGGAGGATACAGAGGTCACAGGAGGACACAGAGAACAAGGGTTCACAGGAAGATACAGAGGTCACAGGAGGACACAGAGAACAAGGGTTCACAACAGGAGGATACAGAGGTCATAGGAGGATACAAAGGTCACAGGAGGATACAGAGGTCACAGGAGGATACAGAGGTCATAGGAGGACACGAAGGTAACATGATCACGGAGGTCACAATCTACGAATGTCGAAATCCAGCCGACCGCGGCTTGATCTCGATATACAAATTTCTTTTGCAATGTCAACCAGTTTTGATTCCTGGACCTTTTAAAATATTGTCTTTGGTAAGTGGTCAGCTTATTGTTAGTTGCCACCAGATAAAAAACTTTTTACGGTAGTAGACAGTCAACAGTTTAACTGCCCGATTGACATGACACACCTTTGCCTAGCATTACAGTACAATGGAAAACTGTCAGGCTGGTATAAATTATACAATAATACCAAAGAAAATGACTGTCCGCCAAGCATGACTGATAAATGAACTGACAAATCTTTTTCAACTTTTATTGCCAACCCATCACCCATCTTAAATCTGGTTTATGTAACGTATTTTTTAAACTGAAGGCAGATACGACATAATATTAACTTTCTGCAAAATAATCTCACAATATTTTCAACATTTTAAGATTGCAGTTAACAGTTAATCACTATTGATGGTTGATTAATTCAGAAACTCAATCTTTTGATTATTATGAATTAATAGTCTACGATTATACATTTAAACTTTAAAGCTAATTTAAATTACTCTGTGAGCGCTATATGTTTAATTATAGAGGGAAATCTTTCAAGGATAAATAGGCTAAAATTTGATTTTCTTACCTTTGTTCACTATAATTATACATCGACCTAGTAGAATTCGGTTCAAAAAATTTGCAGTTTATTCTATTTGTCAAATTTATTTATTAATATTTCCCGCTATATTATGTATCTCAAAATAATACACAGATACATTCTTCAATAGATGGAGCAAGGAAAGCTGGACACAAAGTTATTTTCACATGCACACTGGCAACAAGTAACAAGGCTGTATTGGAACAAACAACAAAGTACAAAGTGCGAAGCGTAATAAAAAAAACTAAATTACATTTTACAGCGTGTGCCGTGTATATATTTAAACTGTAAACGAGATGACAACAATTATTTTAAAGCACGATTTGCTTAAGATTTGCTCAAGCTTACCTTGGTTTTCATTAACAATTTCGTTCGCCATTATTTTACATGAGACATCCAAAGAAATAATATTACATAACATAGTATACCTACATACATATAGTGCATACCTAACTACATAACAACTAAAGTAACAGAGGAATGGGGAATATTTCATTTCTTCGAGCAAAGCCTTAGTGAAATGACTAATATTTTATTTCTTTTAACTGTCATACATCATAATGTTTAAAAATAAATGTAAATAAAGATTTAAAAGAAAATCGAAATTCAAAATTATTTATGCAAAAACTTAGACTACGATTATATTATTGTGGTCAAGATCAGTAAATTGTTGCCGTAAAGTTATACACATTATGGTAGTTACAATAATATAAACTCACCTTTCACGCTGCTGGTTGATGTATTATATAAATACATTGTAGTTTGTAATAATCATAATAATGACATTATATAATGATAATACTATGGGTCCTATTATGTTGTATTGGCCTTCTGATGTTCACAAGGACGAATAAACTATTTTAAACAGATATAATAATGTGCTTGAGGTAGAGTAGCAATTTGGGGTATATGAAATATGTTGGGGCAATTGCCCTCCCCTTGTATACGCCATAATGACAACGTTTATGTACTAGACCTTTGTTGTAACCCCTAGATAACAAATGTGGAGTTTCAACCAATTTATTTCATCCGTTGTTGAGGGTTCTTGAACATATGAATGTGCGCTGTACAGCAATGTTTATATGACGGACGGACAGACAGACAGACAAAACATTCATATAGTGTGGTCTCGTACCTCAACCTCAACCTCAACATCAACATAATGAATGACCTTTGTTTTACCCTTGTTTTGTCCTACCAATACAATGTTACAATGTTTCCGTAGTTAGATCTGTCAACATTAATAGTTACATGATGTCTTCAATTAGTTTACATTTTTAACCTAAATTTTCTGTTGGGAAATTCCTATACATTTATTGATTGTTCCATGTATTGAATATTTATTCCGTAAATATTAAATACAATATATTTTTCACGTACCTATTCAAATACTCATTTGCATAAATCAAGTTCATAAACACAATTATTATCATTAATACACATTTATGTAAACGGTAGAAAGAAAGTGTTTATTACCATATTTCTGACGGAAAAATCCGGAATATTTTCTCAAAATGCACTATAATAAATACAACCTATAAGTCAAAAGTTGTTTTAAATAACAGTTCTTAAACTTGTTTGTAAACATTATGTTCTTTAGCGTAAGCGT
>JAQFYB010007044.1:0-11318 GCA_034694085.1 Pogonognathellus longicornis
GGGACAATTGAATGAGTGAGAAAGAAAAATGCTGACAATGAGTAATTAGGTAATTAACTAAGACACTATTATAAAACGCACATAAATTATATACATTATAATTTTTACCTTTGCAGTTTATACTTCAAGGGTATAATTTGACCGAGGATTGCGTACACAATTTCTATTCTACTTAATCTATTGATGGACAAACATATTTTTCATTGTCAACCATTTGTAGAATTAGGCAACAATTAGTAATCTTGGACCTACCATAAAAATGTACAAATCTGCATAATGAAACTCCTGTACAAGAATATGGAATATTAGGAAATCCAGTGTGAATTGCTCGTAACATAGTACTCAACCAACTACTGAGCTAATGTGATCTGTCACATAAACCAAATGTAATTGTCCAAAATTTAATAACTGCCTCGAGTCCATATTCCAATACCACTATTTCCTACTCCGTATGCATTGGACTGTGCAATTGCAGGAAACAAATTAAATAATATGCATAAAATAGTCGAAATGAGTTTTCATGGTTGAGTGAGAATGGGAATTGTAGTAAATTTTTCGAAAACAAAGTATTAAAAAGAGTATTACAGCTATAAATGTATCTACAAGCGTAACACTAGCATGTACTTACACAAGGGCATAGAAGAGTTACTTTTAGAATTGCTAAGGCAAATATTTTAATTAAAATTGTCAAATTAAGTACATAGTATGCAATTTTTAGCTTGAGAAGTTTATGAGTGGAAAAAATTGTTGTAAAAATGAACGAAAATGTACATAGTGCCTAGGTATATACATGGTTGGCTAACCGATGGTTTTACTACAAGCTTTGGTAGCTTATTCAGCTGTTTTTGCAAATTAAATATTTTTTTTTGCTTTAGTGTATAAATGATTTATGGTTTTTTTGTGACAGGATGTTTGCTCATTATACCCCTTCCATTCTTATTCCACGACATTTTATTCAATGTCATTCCATTCCCTATAGCAAGAAAATCATTGTCAACCACATACGACGGAAGTGTGTATTAAGCTCCTTTATATAATGCTGTAGTTCTAAACCTTTGTCCAAATATGTACTTATGTACGTAGAGCTACCTGTAATATTCAATGAACTTCTGGCTCGTCCGAATAGTAAAATACTGAATTTATAAATAAATGTATTTCAGACTCTTTAGTATTTTTAGTCGTTGTAGATTAAATAAATTAAAAGTATGTAGTCAGGTATTAATGTATCTAATGTAACTTGTCTAAGGAAAGTTAGTATTTTAACCACTCTTAAAATTCATATGTAAATACATTAGACGTATACATCAAGGTTTTGTCAAATTCGATTAGAAACTATACAACACTGGAAAATGACTCTTCTGACAATACAATTGCAAATATCCGCAAAGTCTCATTTCTACATATACCTATACTATCAAATTCAATTTATAGCTGGTCACATTTAGATTTGTCCTTCTATGCAAACTTTGCTTTGGTGAAAAGTATGTACCTACAGATAGTATACACGTGGCTTTGTTGTGTAAGGGGTCCATGAATTTAATGTCATCCTGTAAATGTCAACATCTACAACATTCATACACTATGACTATGAATGTTAACCTGCACACTACTAATCAACATTTGTTTGTACAAGTATCCAAATAACAATGTATACCTACCATTGCTTAATTACAATTCAATTTCCTTGAAAATGGTACAAGGTTCTATTAGTTATGTTTATGTATCACATTCCTTGAGTGTTAATCGGATCTTTCCAGTATAACTGGAGATTTACAAATACTTTCATGTTATATGTAACAGATTAGAAATTAAACACAAAAATTGAGACATACCTACTCTGATTTGTTTCAATAAATTCATGTCCTTTTTTAATATTTGTACATACCTGGCTATACATATATAACCTATGCAAAAATTTCTACTTTTGATGTAACAAACTATTAAAACCTTCATTTGTGTGATATGATAACATGGTAGCATATTTATACATTGTGACAAGTCAGAGTGTCAAAAAGCACCAATGAACGACGTCTCTTTTTCAGATAAAACTTTACTTTATGGTGCTGACGCTATCAAATGCATGACTGGTCGAATTTGTAAACTCAATTTGGATTTACACAGTTTATCAGAGTACGTAGGAACTCACTCCAATATGCTATCAGTATCACATGGAAACAAAGGAAATGCTATTTAAAACATGTGTTTAAAGCATGCTTTTGTAGTCAGCAGGTGTGTGTCTGTGAGAAACCAATCTCTAAACAAGGAATGCCGGCGTAATCTGAACTGGTTCCGATCGTACCCGAATTAATAAAATGGTGCATCAAAAATGTTATCTCTTTTTACTTATCAGTGGTCATGTGTATGTATAGGAATGAAGATTGTTCATATAACATGTAATGTGCATTTAAGAGCTATGTCCGTTTTACATAGAAAAGAAGGATTAATGCCGGGGATTTTTGGAACTGATATTAGTAATGATCGAGTCAATCCATGTTTAAGCATCAGTAATGCACTATTGTACTACCACTTAATCAGCTTTATATGGCTTTTAGTGATTTCACTTCAAAAATTGTATACCTTGCATGAAATAACAATGTTAAGTATCAAATTGATACTTTTAGTCTTTAGTATAATAACTACTTAGTGCACTTCTTTATCTCAGAGTTGTATAAAACTTTAACGGATCATGACGTTTGTGGTCATAAAGGGAATAGAGCACCTGATTTCATTTTTGTTGAGGCACGAGAATGCATTAAGGTGCCATTTTCTTAATGCCCAGATTTAGTATTCCAATCCCACAATTAAAAAAATGCACTGCTCATAATAGTACAATAAAAAATGTAATAAAAGTATATATGCACTAGTATAAAAGTTTAAATTACGCACATACATACCTACTATTTATGCTAGCCTTGACAAATACACTCTGTTTCACCAAGCACAATGACCGAGGTAATTAAGCTGTTAAAATGTGACCGACCAAAGAGTTCATATAGTCTAGCCGCATAGTTCCACATTTGAATGTATGCTGTAGCCATCGCTTCTCACTCCCACTTATTTAATTAGGTACATATGTATGTAATGTTATAATAAGATGAACAAGCAACGTTAATGAACTGAACAATTAAACATACAATGTGATACCACCGACCTTTGTGTTTACATGAGTTTGCTGTGTGAAAGCACTATGACCAACCCACAGAAACACACCCGTGGACATGCTGGAAAAGTATTTTTATACCTACAATTACATGTAAATTGTTTATAGCATGTGAATTTTCTTGAACCTCACACATGGTAAACTTATTACAAAAGTACAGATGAATGCTTTTGAAATGATGATCCCTTGTCCGTCCCCTTTTGAAAAATTACAAAGCACTTTAGTACAGACGTAAGTGATGGGATGCGGTATGCCCGTGTATTAATGAATTGAAATATTGAATAACGGATCATATATTATCGATATTACTTATATATCACCTTTATGTTTGGTTGAACTGCTGATTCAAATATTCACATGAACATGTGTACATCTTATCTATCGTTATGCAATGAAACTACATATTATTCTCATTAGCCATACATGATGCTCGTGTATCAGTACTTTCAGTACCAAGTATTATACGAATATGCTAAATTATAACAATGTAACAATAACGTATGGAAGAGATGCACAGGTATAAAGTGTAAGGTATGCTTATTGCTTGACAATATTGGCAATGTGTAGACAGAGTTATTAATCAGGAGGCAGACACAAATAGTGAAGTTAAATGCATGTAAAGTGTTTATCAGTCGACTAATCGATTTTTTTGCTCTTTGGATTGATAAAGTGGTTCAAACTGGACGGACATCACATGAACATATATCTCTGTGGCTTGGATTTAGAAATTCTTTCAGTGATATAATTTTTTTTTACATTTTGCAACTATTACGGAGGTAGCCTACTAATGTATGTATATAAGATAATAGCTTACCACATCCTCAGATAGGCTGCTTTTAGGGAGTATTTCAAATTATATGGAATCCGACGCATATGCCTACACTACTAGTACTTAGTAGGTGTACATATTTCAGCATGACTTTTAGTACAATGTATTCTATGTAACAATAAATAATATGTATAGGTATCTACAATGTTATACTTTTTATGGACAATGTATTTATGTACACACATCAATATTTACGTAAATGATATACCTATAGTATAGATACACACAAAATCTTGTAAATGTCAGGCGGACTGCATTGTTAAAGTTCGCATATAAATACCACGTAAGTATTCATGGCATTTCATTCATTCATTAATTCCTCTCCTTACCTCATCTCCAAGAGAAATACCTTTCAAACCACACATAAACATTTATTTGCAAGTAACCAGGATCGTATTACATACTTTGTATTCACCTTGCATTCAAATCAATCCAATTACCTTGTCGTCTACCTTCGATCAACTCACTTCCATTCATTCACATACCTAATTAATATTCCTCAAACTTCCCAAGACACAAATTCAGTTCCTTTAAGTTTTACACCAAAACTTGAGACATACGAAATTCTATTTTGCCTAGCCATGTATAAAACCCTTATTTCCAAAACCTGTCTTAGACCTAACTTCCTTAGTGGTTCTAAGAAACGTTTATAGTAATAGTCGAATTGAGAGACAGCTCGCTCACTTGTCTTTTGATTCATTTCCAATCGCAAATCCTTCAGAATATCATTTTTTTAATTTCCGTTACTTACTACACCTTATACACGCAATCTACGCTTATACACCTACTCATTCCTAGTAGCTGTTTTACTATAAATCTAGTCCACTACATTAATATTCCTATTACATAGAATAGACACGTAAACAAAGTACAACGTACCTCATTTCAGTCAACATTTAACTTATTACTAATTACATAAGAAAACTGTTTACCACAATGGATACTACTTACGCAACCAAGGTTGATATCGACCAAACTCTCTCGGCTATCGAACCGGTAAGTTTATTATTATTCTTTTATTTGTCTCATTCGTGTATTTACGCATAATTCAATTTAGTTCTTCAGAATTAACGTAGTCTCATCCATTTTCTAGTAGTGTAGCTCTCATTTTTAGACACTAATTTCACTCAATGTGTAGCTTAGGTATGCACTATGCACTTTGCTTCCAATATATTTACGTTCCTATATAATAGCTGTGATGTTGAGAACAGTTGTACTTACTTTTTAATCAACATTCTCCGTCAGGAAACTGCAATTGGAAATAAATAATAAATTCATGCTAGCTACACTAAGTAGTATGCAAGCGTCAGAGCATTTTCTTGGTATTCATAGAACACTGCAGTAAATACAATATAATATTTATGTCTGTAAGTCTAGCAAACATTATTCAATGTAAGTGTACAAAGGCACGTTGTGTATAGGTGAACATGAGATTATCGCAGCAATATTAGTATTTATCGATATATTAGAAAACACCATGATTTACTTGAGCAGGTAAAATTCAGTAAATCTTTATTTGGGAAAGCAACGACAGGATATTATTCATACCTTTAGCTATGTAGTCATTAATAGTAATAATCTCAATGAACCACACTTAATTAAATTCATTGCAACTACAGGCAGGTAGAGTTGAGGTTCTGATAAAGGAAATTACAGGATTTCGAGGTTAAGGTTAACATCCAAGTACAGGTGTACAATTTATTACTGCGACATGGAAAACTGGAAATCTGATTAATTCATCTTTCTAGACATTATAATATACTTCTTACAATTCGTTGAGTTTAAATTGGCAATAGGAAAATGCATTAATTTTACTTCAAACTTTACCCTTCGTTATTTCTTGAAAGGTTAATTTTTTTAATTGTTTCTCGTGTACATTCAAAAGTCATGCTCATTGGTTTAACAATGGAAACTATTTCGCAATTTATCAATGATTGTGTTACTTTTTCCTTTTTGTTATTATTGTCATTATTAGTAGTAAACGAATGCATATAGGTATTATAACTAGACTGAAGGCACACGGGTTTTCCTTGTTATTGCATAAATTCCTAGAACTAAGTGCAAGAAGGGATGATTGCATGTTTACATATAATAATGAAGTAGGCACCACACTAAGTACTACTATACACAAAAAATATTACGCTGAAGCATAATCATAACAATATTGGTGGATGAAGTGATTCATTCAGCTATTCATACAAATAGAAAGGGTTTTATTATGCACGAACATGTTTTCGTGTTCACATTCTTCTCAAGTTGTCCCACGGTGATGTATAAATATCACTCTAAAGCATCAGACTCATAATACCATGTAATAAACTGGCAATAGTCACAATACTCGTAAACAACATTAGAAATAACTTTATTTACAACAACATTGTTTGTTTAGCACCTGTATAATATTTGCAAAGCAGTAGACAAGTGCCATTCATTGCTATCTATGTATAAAAAAGAAATTCGGGAATTTGCTGTTAAAGAGGTTAACCTATTTTCAATTTCCAGGTAATGTATTACGCAAGCATACAGTAGTGCATAATGTGCTATTAAAGCCTTCCTGGAATAGTACTCAGTAAACTTGAAGGGGAAACCAGAATAATATTATACACCACTGCAAACAGCATTAGCTTACATTGCATATAGAGAATATGCTCATTCACCTGTAAAAATCATCGCCATCAATGCAGCATTCGTATTCATTGTGCATCTTATACATTATACAACACAACAACCAGTTTGTTGTTGATCTGATCGTGTCAGTAGTTGGGGTTGGCCATTTCTCTCCTACCTTTTGTCCTATATGAGTGGTAGAAGCTCTGCAGATATTTAGAAAACAATGAATAGGACATCCCTTAGGGTTGTTTTGTTGCTTCGTCCACAATGCATCTCTCTATATGTATGTATCTATGTATGTATACAAAATATCTCCTCTCGTTTTCTAAAACCCCAATGCATACGATCCATACATATACTTTAAACTTGTTGGAAACTGCAGAATTGGTTCAGTGCATAACAGTGAAGCTTAGAGCATAGGTCGAAACGCCATAGTTCGATTGTTACAACCTCTCAGAGAGTCGGTGTATTACCAATTAAAATAGACCACACAAAACGTACGCATTTCTTTAGACAAACTTAGAAATACGGTTACATCAAAGATATATTAATTGTTTACACTACGTAATGTGTTTCTAATTAAAAATCAAAACACACCAACACATTTTCAGGTCGTTGGCTCTCTGTGTGTGTGTCGTTTGAAGTTAAAATTACATTGCATTAAATTCGAAATCGCACTAGTCTGTGGATATAAAGTTTTAATGTTGAACCTTTTTATTTATTAGCTGGTACAACATACATAGGCATATTCAAAGCCAAATGCAATGGCAAGAGCTAATTACTATGTAAAACATATACGCATGCAACTGTAACTGTGTTATTTGTACATCCTACTTAATTTGCATCACAAACCATGTCATCTCATCCTAGGAATTTTGCGTTGTAGAATTTAATTTCGACATAACTGTTCCAACTAATTATTTATCGGCAATCATTGTGCTTTTGTAGTTTCTGACAAAGTTCATTGTGGGATAGAAATGTGGTGATATAATCATATGCACAATGTGTGTGTACTGTCAAGGTGCATAAAAAGCGGATATTTGATTGCAGTTCAGTTAACAATACAGAAAGTGTGTTAAAAGTGTTGAGGAAGAGTTGCAAATATAATACGTGTAGAGACAGTCATTATTGTAATACACTTCGTTTCAACTGTATCTTCTACAATACACGCTACTCGCATTGTTGTACACATACATTATAGCCCCACACACGGAACACGAATACATGAAACTAGCTTGGCAGTGTGTGCGTAGGTTGAATATTGTGTAGTTTGAGTTTGTCTCTATGTGTCTCAACCAAAGAAGTTAACCTTTGTTTTTCAAGATGAATCCTTCAATATTGAATAAGGTCTGCATTTTAATGTTCAGATTTCTTGTGTATATGTGTAACATTTTGATACACAATTTAGCTATTTAGAGAAGTATAAAGGTTTTTTTTATTGTATAGGTACTTTTCATATGTAAACGGGGCTTTATGCGGGTATTCTATGTATATTATACATGTAATTTCATGAAATACATATTGTGTGATTTCAGGTGGAAGACCCATGGAAAGTTAATGAAGTTGCCAGTTTCGGTGTACCATGGTCCTCATTGACGCAAAATGAAAAAATTAAACGTGTGGTCATTGGAATTGCAAAGGCCATAGGTCTTTTGATTTTCCTGTACTTTTTTGTTTGCTCTCTGGATCTCTTGTCGCTTGGATTTAGGATGGTGGGAGGAAGAACCACTGGAGAAATCTTCCGTCAAAGTGATATTCTTGGAAATCCAGTCGTTGGAGTCATGGTTGGTATTTTAACAACCGTTCTCGTTCAAAGTTCTTCCACTTCTACATCCATCATCGTGTCCATGGTGTCTGCTGATTGTAAGTCTTCATGTCAAAATATACGCAGTAGATTTTTTTCCAATATGGTTATTGCGCATAAAACTACAGTATTATTATTTGTATCAATTTTAATCTCATTCATCGTAAACTAATTGTGAACAATGTGAAGTATTATATACAATAATGATCTGGAAAATTACAAATACAAACCAATTAATACTTCAGTATAATGTGCGATAAAAGTGGTATAAACTGGCTTTTTCCTGTTTTTCCTACATGAATCTGTAATTAACAATATTTTGCTCTGTTTTTTTCAGTTCTCACAGTGAGGGTGGCTATTCCAATTATCATGGTAAATATTTATTCTGATAAATCTGATAATTTAATACAAACATTATAAAAACATGCTTTACATACATTTTGATATATTCTTCTTGGAACTCCATGATGAGATTCCTTTGTTTGATAAACAATTACAATGGAATTTTTTATGTAACTGATAGGGAGCCAATATTGGAACTTCTATCACAAACACTATCGTCAGCTTGACCCAAGTGGGTGATAGGGATCAATTTAGAAGAGCCTTTGCTGGAGCCACTGTTCACGACATGTTCAATTGGTTGACCGTCATCTCATTGCTTATCGTGGAAGTCACAACTGGTAAAAACACACCTAGTTCATGAACAAAGCGAATTTTTGCATAATATCATGACATGAATCCTTTTGCTTGCATGAACATGTAATGTACAATGTTGTAAGAACGATTATGGTTTCTTTGTTATCAGGCTACCTGTATCATCTTACAACTTATATTATGGACCAAGTGTCTCCTGAATCGACCTCCGGTGGAGAAATCGAACTCTTGGGAAAAATCACAAAACCATTTGTCAATCTCATTGTTCAATTGGACAAAAACGTTTTGGAATGTTGGTCAACTATAGACTGTGATAAACATGATAACTCTTCAATTATCAAATCCACTTGCAATGGCGAAGACTGTAAGTGATTTGAGTAACACACTTATTATGCAATGCATCTGAATATCAGAAATATGAGGAAAGAATATACCTACAGATTAACTAATCCATATATTTCACTTACAGGTAAATTTTTATTCGCAAATACTGGATTGAATGATTCTGCCGCAGGAGCCATCGTTCTTGTTGGTTCTCTCATTATACTTTGCGGATGTCTTATTCTAATCGTCAAAGTTCTCAATTCTGTTCTTCAAGGTAAATTGTCAAAAATGTTCCAAATAGTTAAGATTACAGTACTACCAGGGTTTCTTATACCCTCCAATTTTAATACACAGTAAAATTGAAAAAAAACAGTTGATACACCTGAATAACTAAAAGTAACTTTTGAATTCATACTTTTTACAGGTCAAATTGCAGTTGTGATTAAGAAAACGATCAATGCCAAAGTACCTTATGTGCCTTGGATAACAGGATATATTGCCATATTGGTTGGAGCCGTTATGACTTTCCTTGTCCAGTCTAGTTCTGTATTTACTTCAGCATTGACTCCTTTGGTCGGTCTTGGTGTTATTACCGTTGAAAGAACATATCCGCTAACATTGGGATCCAATATTGGAACAACTACGACAGCTTTATTGGCATCTATGGCCGTTGAAGGCGACAAATTTAAACCTTCCATGCAGGTGTGCATTTTAACTTAGTCATAAACTATTTTTCCAGTTTTAAATTATTTTATTATTGTATGCCATACTAAAGTTTTCGATTTTAAAAATGTAGATTGCACTCTGCCATCTGTTTTTCAACGTTACGGGGATCCTTCTCTTTTACCCCATTCCATTCATGAGATTTCCAATCAGAATGGCTAAATTCTTAGGAGACACTACATCCAAATACAGATGGTTTGCCGTTCTGTATATGGTCCTTATGTTCATTGTTCTTCCTGCTATTGTAATGGGACTTTCTTTTGCTGGAACAATACCAGTCATAGTTTTCGCCGGCCTTATCTTTGTTATTTTCGCCTTTGTGCTAACTGTGAATCTCCTCCGCGAAAAGTTTCCATCTCTTCTGCCTTCCCCGCTACGATCATGGAAGTGGCTTCCTGTTGGCCTCCGAAGTTTGGAACCTTATGACAGATTCTTTTTAAGATTCGGATGTTGCCGTAGACTGAGGGACAAAGGATTGGAAGCTCCTGCTGCCGCAGCCGGGGAAACGCAAGATAGAAAGTCAATTGTTGTCAATATGGAGTCATTCAATGGAAAGAAGGATGTGGCTGCTAATGAAGGTGGACATTTTAATAGAGGTTTCGTCGAATAAGAAATCATATCAAAGAAGTCACCAGTACCTGTTCTATTTTCAAAACAAAATGCTTGTCCAACTTTAACTATTTTAGTATATTTATCAAAATAATGTACATTCTAATGGAGATTGCTATAAGTTAAAGCAATCACATGTGTCCACAAGCTAAGAAATAAGCTTGTTAACTAAATATTGTAAATATTATAGCTATTATTAGATTTAAGAAGAAACATGCTGCCCATTTTTTGCAGTGTGATATTTATTACCGTTATATGCGCTTATGTGCATACTGAATAAACATTTTTATTACAAAACATTTACAAATGCATTTTTAAATAACATGTCTAGTTATTTTGTGATTGTAACCCCTACATGGAATAAGTGTACTAAAGGGTTTCATCATTCAAATACAATTATTAGTGCCCTGCCCTCCTATTACCTACTAATATAGATACAGTATACATATACACAACATGTATCTATGTATTTCCACAAAGCATTTTTGTAAAGGAAAGTATTTTCTTTTTAATCAAATTAATTAGATTAATTACTGTGAAAGTCCTGTTAGCTTGTCACGACGACTCGACGAACCTGCAAAAATAATGAGACAGTGCGGAAAACT
>JAQFYB010007045.1:0-11318 GCA_034694085.1 Pogonognathellus longicornis
AATTTTTGCTATTTTGAATTGAGAGGGAAATTGTCCAATTGTTAATAGAAATGTAAAAATAATAGCTAATTTTGGAGTTAAAACTGAACTACAATTTTTTAAGACTTTAAGTGGTATTGGGTCAACAGAGTTACCCTTCTTTATACTCATAATCGCATTTTCTACTTCATTTGTAGTGAACTCGAATTTTGTCATGTCATACATACTTTCGTCATTAGCTGATTCGTTATTACCAAGTTCACTTTCATTTAAAATTTTATGTTCATTATTGTATGTTTCAGTGACCGCTTCATAATAATTGTCGAGAGTGTTTGATTCATTCTCCCCAGCGACAGTAAAAGCATTGCTTAGTTCAGTACATATATTATGTTTGTCTGTTATAATAACATTATTAACCAATATTTTAGAGATCGTATGAGTTTTTTGCTTACCTCCATACAGAGTATTTAAATTAGACCACATAGTTTTAGAATCAATATCTTTAAGAAATTTCGTTTTATAATAATCTATTTTCGCTCTTTTGACGGAAAGTGTAATGAAATTTCTCAATTTCTTGTAAATAGTCAAGAGGTCTTTGTTGTCACTTTTTGCACTTTTGATTTTTAAACAATCTCTTGTGTGCATTAGTGATTTAATCTCTGACGTGATCCAAGGCAAGGAGTTTCCTTTCACTTTCCGCTTTATAATCGGGGCTTGTAATAACAACAATTTAATCACCTGTATGTTAATTATATCTAGTAATTGGTCCCCACTTCCAATTTTCTTTACATCAGGGATTACAATTTTGTCAAGTTGTTCATTGAGTTCTTTCCAATCAGTGAGTTTATAGTTTCGAGATTGTATAAATTTTGGTGGTATTTTAATACGTTTTTTCCCCATAACGCATAATACCATGTCATGGTCAGATAGACCTGTATTTATAACTTCACATTGACTAATAAAACTTGACTTGGATATGTATATATGATCAATAAGCGTTTCTGATGTACAAGTGGTTCTTGTGGGCTTTTTTACAATTTGAAAGAGACCACATTGTCTACTAGTATTCTTTAACTTTTGACATTCATTGGTTTTCTTAGCTAATAAATTAACATTAAAGTCGCCCATTATTAGAATATTTTGTTTATAAGGGTCAAATTGGGTAAATATATTTTGAAAATGATCAGTCAGTATATCAATATGAATATCTGGTGGGCTATAAATTGTTGAGAATACAAAACTTTTACAAGACGGTGGTTTTATATTAAAACATCTGATTTCTAGGTTGTCAGGTAGTATTATTGGGTTTTGGCTTCCAATTGTATTCAAATCAATTTCATTAGCCTCAAACGAGTCACAAATATATATTGCAAGACATCCTCCATCTCTTTTTCTATCATATCTGTACAATTTGTAGCCCTCAATATTAATATACGAGTCAGGTATAATTGCATTTCCGAAGTTCATTTTTGTTTCAGCCAATGCTATTATATTACATTTGATATTTTGTACTTTTAATCTTACTTCATCTATTTTTCCACGTAACCCATTAATATTTAAAAATGCACACCTTATCCCTTTATTTAGTTTGATAATTTTGAAATCACTTACTAAAGATGTACTGACTAATATTTCTTCCTGTTGATCTTGTTGTACTTCTTCGTGGATTTCCGGTGAAGGGAAGAGACAGTGCATACATGCCTCATTTCCGTTGTAGACGGCCCGTTCCAAGCAGATCTTACATTTTGCACTATTTAAATCTTCTAAACAGCTGTTGCAATTCCAATTATTTTTCACATTATTTCGGTAATCCGGCAGATTCATTTGTAAACAGCTCCGATGATATAATTGAAGGCAGATTGTGCAAATCAAGCTTAGGTTTTTCTTTTTACTTTTTTTGCATAAAAAGCAGTTTACAATTTCCTCCAGTTTATCTATAATAAGTAGCTAAGTGGTTCAGCAAGCAGCAGGTAATCTAATAAGTATATGTAATTAGCCAATGCTTCAAAATATAAGTTTTTAAATCGGATTTTATATTACAATTTTTGGAGTGACATTCATATAGAGCTTCACTCATAGCTCATTTGTATTGTTTTGCTATAATAGCATCCATGGTTCCAGTATCGGTTGGACAAGTAAGGTCATGAGATCACATTTATTTCTTCATAAATATAGTCCAGTTGCGAGATTTTTATATCATCCTGTCCTCTGCGACGCATAAGCGGAAGAACGTGGGATCGTCCAGCTACGCATTAACTTTAAAGAAAAGCTTCCAGGCAGTTGATAAGTTTCCCGTGATGTAAATACTTGATGGGTTGAATTGCACTTCTGTGGATCATATTCTTAATGTTTTTTCTCACTGACTTTATTTCAATCAATGCACCAACAAAATGTTGACATTGTTGTTTTCTCTAGCCACTTTTGTTAAATGTTCTCAATATTTGGAAACTGAGTTGCTAATAATCACTTTTAAGTTGAACTATTTAATTTTCTAATTTTATTTTTGGGAGTAAAAATAATTGGCATGTTCACTCTTGAACTTGGCGGCAGGCTAAATTAATAATTAAATGATATGATTGTAATATGAAATAAACAATCAATAAATACATACTACTACTACTACCTTGCATAACTGGTTATTACATTTTTGGTATTATAGGTTATAATACCAAAAATTAGGCGTTTAGGCAGGTTATATTTTTTAATTTACCATGAGTGGTACATCTACTATTATACAGTACATACAAATATTCGGAAACCCTTATTTCTTTTCAATAGTGTAATTAGTTAAATATTTCTTTAATTAAAACTCCAGTTTTCTCCTAAAATACTTTATTACCCTTAAATGCATGGATACTTTTGTTTGTGCCAGCGTGCAGTGTAGTCACATCATGGAATAATATATTTATCTAGCACCTTCTAAAATAAATTCTGCTTCATATTTATTTAGCTATCTGAGTGCAAAAATTAAATTAGGCTGTTTCATTAAATATTTCTATTTTGCTCAAAAATACATTTACCTTACGCCAATATTTTTGTGGCGGTGTACGTGAATTACCTGTCCAAAATGAGACTTGTTGCCATACTTTCAGTGTTTTTGAATTCGGTTTTAACGAGAAATATGATTATAGTAATAATTAATGTTGTTTCTAATATTTTGTTTTTACACCCATTCTATTTATTACATTCGTCCTACAGTAATTATCAGAAATATGGTGTCATGTTTAGGCAAAGTTTTGAGACCAGATTTAGAGAAAATATTAGCATTCATAAGTAGTATATTAGCAGTAGATCATTTTTTCCATGATAAAGGAATCCTTATAACAGGGCCTAATCGTTTCGTAATGAAACTATTAGGCCCTGTTAAACTGAAATTGTGCCCCATAAAATTATCTCAACTAACAAATGCTAGTTGAGTTTCAAGAAACTTTATATATGATGTTTTGGTCTTAGTATGTAGTAAATGACAGGAAATAAACAAAAGAATTTTTTATATTATAATTCGAATTGAATTTAACTTGGGAGAAAGATAACCCCTAAGCTCACCGTCTCTTTTATACCCTTTTTCAATACCTTGTTCAACCAATAATGATAATTATATATACCTTTAAAGCATGTATGTAATAATAATTATGGTGTATGCAGCGATGTATAGAAATGCATATAAAGTGGATAGTAAGCCCTTTAGTTAAAGTTAGTTGGGTTTTTTCGGGGGCGGCGGGGGCTGAAATTTGGAATCCCAGGGAATCCGGGTAGTTTAGTTAGTAGTTAAATCTATTGTATCTAAAGAAGACGAACCCCCTTAAATTACCCAACCGCTTTTTCGAATTTTTCATTTTTGTGGAGTTGGGGCGCCTTTTTGGTGGGGTTGGGGGCGCCTTTTCCCAAAATGTGTTTTTCGACTATTAAATGTTTATAATTATTGACTCCTATGCGCTTGAATCAGTATTAACTATGATGAATGTGGTGAAAGCCATGAAAATAAGTCTTTGGCACTTGACAAATAAATGTTAGTTCGAGCGACACAGAAAATCTAGAATTTTTGGTTAAATTACAATTTGTATGCAATACAATACATAAATTCACAATAATACACAATAAATTGACATTTCAGTGAAATAAAAGATTTTAAATTATTTTAGACTGATAAACTCACCAAAAACTATTAACAATTTTCCAGTAACCCACTTTTTGCTTGACTTCGACTTAAGCTCAAGTGGTACTGACTCTGAATCTCATTTTCATCCTCATTTTCTCATCATTCTTTGTTTGTATCTTCCAAATATTCTGAATTGCTCATTCCCGTGGCAACAATAATTGAAAAATGAATTAGTAAATATTCAATTTTGACAGTTTTGACAATTTCACACGGCCGGGAGAGACTTGTTACGGCACTGAGATTTAATAATGTTTGTCAAACTAAAGGCAAATAGAATGAATGATTGAAACTGGTTAAGGATACAATAAAGCAAAAACTTTGGAAATCACTTCAACAATGTCGGTCGTCACAAGCGAAGTGTCACAAATGACTTGCAAAAATTTGATTCAGTGGTACTTAATTGCACTAACCAACCAAACCAATATTTGTGCATGGCACAGAGAAGAATGAGCGAAATTAAGTCAAGTTCGAAAGTAATTTAAATACTTCTGAACAAAAACTGCAAATAATAATAAAATAAAATAAAGATGACAACATAAAATATTGGTGGCGACTGAAAACAAAGATTTTTGTAAAGGCGCCCGGGGCGGGCGCCCAAGCAGCCCGCCGGGGTTGGGGCGCCCGGAGCCCTGGGTTGAAACAATAAGCAGTAGGGCACCTCCCGTGTAGCGAAATTTTCTGATTTTGTGGGGTTGGGGCGCCTTTTTAGTGGGGTTTGGGGCGCCTTTGTAGTGGGGTTGAGGCCGTTTTTTCTCAAAATGTGTTTTTCGACTTCCAAATGTTCATAAATTTTGGGGCACCGGAGCCGCAAAGGGGGCGCCCCGTGGGGTTTCGGGCGCCCAGGAAACGAAAAACCCACGGGTTTTTCCTCAAAAACCCCTACCCAAGGGTTTTTCATGGGTTTTTGGGTTTTTCGTGGGTTTTTGGGTTTTTGTGGGTTTTTGGGTTTTTCATGCAGCGGGAACATAAGAAATAGTTTCAATGCCTGTGCAAACAATATATTTGCATAGGTAAGTGTCATATTGTAGGATCTTTTTTCTTTTATAGATATTCTGTACTTTATTACGTGGTATGAGAATATGAGATTATATTATTATGTTCACGTTTTATCCAAATGTTAGTAGTATTATCCCACTCTTAGCCAAGTATACATCATTAATGTATACTTGGCAGAGGTATCGATGATTTATGAGGATTATAAACTTTAATTACTTCGATTTGAAGAGTCAGATCGTTGTTCTTGTTGCAGTTAGTTTTATTATCATCGTTCTTTCTTAGCTGAGACATTTTACATGAATGTGGAGGTTCAAATTGTACCACGCACTGAAAAACCCAAAAACCCAATTAGCCGGGGGTTTTCCTTTTTTTGATACCCAAAAACCCACCAAAAACCCAATTACCCAAAACCCGGGTTTTTGGGTTTTTCGTTCCCTGCAGGGTTGCCAGATATACTCAAATCATGAGTATTTTACTCAAATTTAGCCACATCTTCAAAATTCTCATGAGAATGCCAAAATACTCAAATCATACTCAAATATACTCAAAAGTCTTCAAAATAGCACAATTCAGTGTATTTTCAAGTAAAAATTGCAATAATTTTTTATTATTTCCATTTTTAATAAACCTTTTCAAGAAACCTTTTCAAATATTACGTATTTGTACCTGTTTTTTAACGTTTAAATACAATATTTCGTCAAATTTTGTTACATTTATAAAGCATACTCAAATTTCATACTTAGATTCTGGCAACCCTGATGAAATGGTACATTTATTCTTTTAAATATTTTGTTTCTTTAAGTGAGTATAGCTTTTTGAAAGTTTATGACATAATTCGTATATCTTACTTCCAGTAGATTATTAAACATCTTTTTGGATTTCTACCTCTGGAAGATATAAAGCGATTCCGACTAGTTTGCCGACAGTGGAATTCCAGAGCGGAATTATGCCTATGGAAAAGATCCACAATTAAATTTCGCTACGATGCTCTACTACCCAGTCTTTATATGAAAATTTCCAGATTTTCACATCCTGATCTTCCGTTTCAATCTTTTGTGTTTTCAGGTTATAAAAGTTGGAATATATCTGATATTCAAGAATTTTTCAAAAAGTGGGAAAAAAACATAATGGAAATGAAATTTGACTCAATTAAACTTGTCAGAAAATGCAATTTACCCAACCAGGAAGTTTTAATTTCCAATTACGACCTAACTCCACTATTTATCAATCCATCCAATATAACAACTTTAAAACTTTCGTCTGCCTATCAGCAAACAAAATTGGACATCTGTTTGGAAAAGTTTGTGTCGCTTAAAACTTTATCTCTTGATTATTGTAGAATAATTGTTTCTGTGGAAAAACAAACTACTCGTATTGCTCCTCTGAGTATTAATTTGAGTCTTATTTCTTTTATAAGAAATGGAGAAATTGCAACTCAGTTTCGTTACAACGATTTAATAGATTTTGATAAGGCCGTAAATATTAGTTTGAAGCAGGAGGTCATGGAGGATGTAGCGACATTTGATATGGGCAGACAAGTTTTCAATGTACATCAACTGAGCTTAGCTAACGTCTCTTTGGAAAATTTGGCCTTAGCTAGGGGGAACATTGATTACCTTGATTTAAGTGGTAATCACTTTGTAGAAAAAAATCAGTTGAAAATTAAGCAATTATCAGTTAATATGTTTTCCCAAATCGACCTGGCAGCTCTTCCGCAAACATTAGAATTTCTTCAATGCACAAGCGCAAATATTTTTTGTAGTGAGCCATTCTACTTGCCTAATTTGAAATATTTGTATATGGATGTAGACGATAACCATTTGCTAGATTATTTTACCAACTCCCCATTAGTAGAGTTAACAATTTGTAATGGGGACGAAACAAGCAGTCCTTACACATTCAGTTTAGGCTCTGTCCCAAAAAGTTTAAAGAAAATGACAATGGATCTTTGCAGAATGCAATTCTCTGATAATTGCATTATAGAATTAGATACTCTTGTTATACAATGCGCATGTAGTCCCTTACGTGTAACAGATTGTATCAAAATCACAGCCCAGATCAAAGCAAAAGTGTTGGTTGTTCATTGCGATCCAAATATGAACGTTGACTCATCCGATATAGATAAGTTGTTGGAGGCTAACCAGCAAGCACAGAAAATTCTAATTTCTTCAAAGTCTAATTTGCTCAATAAAACTTCAAATTTTAACTATTTCTTTATATGGTCAAACCCGAAATATTATCAATTTGAAAATGGTGTTGGAAAAAACATAACTTCAGCAGAATTTGAAAAATATCAATCATGCTAAAGCCAAGGGAAAGAATTTACGGTTTATTGAGTCGAAGCTTCGTTTTTACGAAAAAATTATATTTAACACGAATACTACCTCTACACCTCTACATCGAACAACCAACGTATTGCTCATTGTAAAATTATTTCACAGATTTTCCTGTTGCATTTGACTGTTCGTTATTTTTTAAAATTTTTGAATTTTGTAGGCAAAATATTGTTGTTTCTATTTTTTCAAAATTTTTTGCAAACTTTTTATGGAATTGGTTTCTAAAAATTTCCATTTTCTTCGCTCTATCTCCAGGTATAAACATTAATATGGTACGACTATTTTCGGACGAAATGTTGCTAAGTACAAAGTTAAGCTACCTATGTAAGGTAATTTTTATAAATGATTTATTGATAACATATAAGGTCGTTCCAAATCTGTAGTGTGTAATTTAATTTTACCAGCCACCATGTGGCAACCAATATATATATCCAAAATGTGAAGATAATTGACATCAGTTCACTATGTCCGTTATTGTAAATAAAATTCCAATATGACCTCAACATTGTTCTTCTATGCTATTTCAATCCTAAAAATCAATTTTATTTATAAAATTACCCAAAAAGCAATTTACCCAGTTAACATTACATATCACACGAACATCTATCGAGTCAGTCAAGCTTATAGATGTTGATGTGTTAAGATATATTCTGGGTAAACCCTGTTTAAAATCGTTTTACGAAAATTAAAATTTCTCCTAAATCTTAGGTAGGCTGAGCAAATATCCAACTGACAATCAAAGTTAGATAACCTATCTACTGTTCTGTGTTGAAAGTCGGTGTGATCTTTTTTTAACACGTATAATGGGACACGACTTTTTGAAGAAATAATAGGGGAATCGAATGACGTGAGTGTAGTCATAAAGATAAATGTGCAATATCTTTGTAAGGAATTTGGAGGTGGTTTGTGAGCGTGTGTGTATATCTAATCTGTAGTTCTAATGCAATGAAAATAATTATTGTTTTAAGTATAATACTAAAGAATGTCGTTAGTACAATAATATTATGTTGATACAAATAAATAAATGAAATAAAAAGTGCATACAAGTATTGCATATAATGTTTCTTGTATTTAAACAAAAATACGTACAAATACAGCATTACATATATTATTTTTACAAATGCAATAATTGATAATGACTGCATTTTGAAACCTACGCAAACGCTTATTAGAGTTATATTTATTTAGTTATTATTTTTAGTTTTCATTTTCATCCATATTCTCATAGGTACTTCTTTTTTTATTTTACCGCATGCTTAAGATTGATCCATACAACATAAAAATAAAATTCGCTAAACGCGCTACAACATAGAAAGTATCGCTTTTTAAGCCAAAAAACCAGTAAAATGCATACATTTTTGTGTTTTTTGCAATTTTGTCAAAATAAACGTCGTTTTAATAACTATTTGCATTTTGAGGGACACTTATACAGCGCATAAGTAGCATAGGTGCTACTTACACATTTGATCTCAGAATTCAGAAACTGAGAGGGTTAATTATTCACTTGGCCTTAATCTAACTGTTGTGTAAATATACCGAGGCAATTAGTTAATCGTTTGGTTGTTTTTGGGCGTTCGTCCTTGTGTACACTTTTCTCTCCACAGAAATTGTGTCTTGAATAGGTACACATGATTGATAATAAATGATTATATCAGCTATTACAATAATTCCCAATAAATGATCCAATGATCCAATGATGAGATCATATACGAATATATAATTGTTTAATGTTAAGTAAGTTAACCTCAACAGTCAACAGCATGCAATAAATGCAGGCGACAGCTTTAATTATTTAGAGGAAAAATGATACGCTATATAATTTGTGCTGTACATATAATTATGTTATAATAATGATAATGAGTTACAACAACATGATTTGAGAAATCTCTATTTTGTTTTCTTAAGATTTCTGGACTAATTGTAACGTATTCCATCATCTTCGTTCAATTTCACTTTGTGTCGATAATGGAGACAAACAATGGTAGCATAACATCACAAAATCTTATTCCGCATAATATGTCAACATTATATACAGTATCAGTCAAAACAATGGAATTCGTGAACAATTTTTCGAGTAAGATTGAAATGGGTGAATGGGCGTATGAATCAAAGATTCAAAAACATGAATTGATAAGTACACTGCACTATTCGTTGCTATTGTTTGAAGAAATGCATTTGTTTTATTTTGATGCTCATATTTATTAATAGAATTTGAGGACGTATGGAAACACACGTCTAAAACGGTAACGGTCAATAAATTTTTATTTCAACATTACATTGAAGTTTTATTGACTTAAATTAAGTTTTTTGTTGCTTTGCAACATACGAATTTCTTTATTTCAATTAACCCAATTATAATAATTTCAAAATTAATTGATACCTATGCTTTCTGATGAATTTTTTAAAGAACAATTTCAAATATAATAAATATCATTTTGATTATGCATATTTTTACAGCGGTCTAAGTTGAAGATATAATTTGTTGTCATCGTTAGGGCAGAGTCCCAACAAGTAACAATTCTTCGCTTTCATGCCCTCAATGAAATGTTAGTCGAAAATATGAACTAACGCTTTAATAAATGTGAACGTGTTCAGTTGCGAGCTGAGTTAATTACACCAGGTAATTGTGAGAAAAATCAAATTTTTCATCAAACTGAAATATTCTATGCAGGGGCGGTTTCGGGGGAGGGGGCAAACTACAAAATGTGGAAATTTAGGTCAAAATCAATGTAAATTGTGACAATATCCCAAATTTTTTTGGATTTTTACGGCAAAAATAACCTCTTTTTTGGTATTTTGGAAGAAACCTGCTTTTATCTAGTCTAAAGTCCAAATATTTGTGGGGGATTGGGGCTTATGGGGCTACAAATTTAAACTCCACAAATGCCAAAAAAGCGGTTATTTTTGGTGTAAAAATGCAAAAAATCCAAAAAATTTCGCGATATTGTCACAATTTACATTGATTTTGACCTAAATTTGCAAAATTTTGAGAAAACGTTTCCAAATTTTTTCGCGCTGAGCGCGATTTTGTTGTAATTTCCATTGGTTTTGACCTACATTTGCGGAATTTAACACAGCTATGCTCAAGCTCCACCAAATGTGTGACCTGGATACGCCCCTGGACAAGTTGAATTGTACGGTGCAGTTTCAACCATTTTTGAAAAATTCTTGCCGTATATAAATGATTTTTCTCATAATTTTGAAAACTAGCCAATTTTATTTAGATTTATTTTATTCCGAAATAGCCGAATAGCTAAAACATCACACATTGCATACAGCTTGGAATTGTATCGCACATATCCGCTCGCGAAAAATTTGGGCAAAAATGAACATAAAATTCGCGCTAGCACAAAAATTTACTTAGTACTTTTTCCGGAATTCGTGGGGGGGGGGGGGTGGGAATTGCCCCCTTGCACTTCTCGCTACGCCACTGATTCTATGCCACTTAGCTTAGAAAGCTTAGAATCATTATTCTAAGCTTTCAGGTAATGTATTTCTTCTTTCAATGGTTTTATAGAAGTTGGTCTTAGGATCCTATGAGATAAATATTTTATATTTTAAACTAAAAATATTAGAAGCATTATTTTATACACCAAAAAATTAAATTACAAGTTGTAAAACGAAGACTAGTAATAAATTCAATATAAATGTAACCGCATTTTCAATTTTGCACCTATTTCATATTATTGCAATCAATAATCTTTCCTTAAAAAAATATTTATAAAACATACTATAAACACTATTAGTACACTCTGCTAGAATATTTACGACATGTATAGGGCGTGTTGTTGCAAGGATACTTCACACATTGATTTTGCGCGCAATTTTAAATAGGGGTCCATCGGTCT
>JAQFYB010007046.1:0-11316 GCA_034694085.1 Pogonognathellus longicornis
CCAACTTTCATTTTGAAAATCGTAATTTAAACAATATACTTTTTGTACGATTATTATTTGTTGAAAATTGAGGTTAAGCTGTCCACCGAACTTACAGTTTTGACTTAGTTTTGGTCTGCAGCGAGCGTGGTTAACCTTACGGGTGGAATAGTGTGTTGATTTGGATAACATCGGCCTTGTAGAGTAGTCCCTCAGTTAATCCTTTTTAAGGAAAGTTGCAAGACATTCTACAATAAACCATTCTACGCATCTTGTAGAAAATCGTTTTGCGCATTTAATGAGCAGTGACACAATGTGATTACAAATCATTATGTGGGCTTAAACCGTTTTGGCAAAAAACTTGTTTATTCTGTATAATTGACTTTGGAGATAAAAGCAATATTTACTTTAAAGTTAGACAAGAAATGAAAACTCACTTAAAGATGATTTTCGCCAAAGCGCTTTAAACGCATATAATGTAGCGCAACCAAATTGTGTCATTAAGGGCACAATCAAGGCCGTATCCAGGATTTGGTTCCGGGGGGGGGGCACCAAGATAAAAATGTTATTATATCTGGCTATTTTCGCGCTTGGCGCGAAAATTGTTAGCTAATTTGAGCCAAAATCATCCTAAAAAGTATGAAATTTGCGCGTAGCGCGATAAATTTCGCGATTTAAGGCACTTTTGTGCCCAAAATAACCTAATTTTTTGAGATTTCGGGGGGGGGGGGGGCACGTGCCCTGTCGCTTGATACAGCCTTGGGCACAATAACTAAGGACTAGTCTACCCGATGTAAATTCCCTATGACACATACTCAACTGGACACGCTGTATATTGTCATATAAAGTATCAAATTGTACTTTATTGGAAAAGTCGATCAAGCTATTTAGAAACACTACACTTGTTTTGTTGGCTAATGAACCTGTGGTGTGAACGACTTTTCAATGGATATTGTTTCCCTATAAACATATCGTATGTGACATACCAAAAGCTGTCCTAAAATGTAATGAGGATAGTGATGATGATAATTTATTATGTTCGGTTTTGATATAATCACTACTTTAGCTGTATAGATACATAATAGGCGTTGCCAGGATATTGTTTCGGGGGGGGGGGGGGCAAACTTTAAATATTGAATGTAATGATATAATAAGGGGAAAATAGTATGAATTAGTTTAGCATAAATACTAGCCTAGTATTGTTTTACAGTATAATATAGGTACATATTATTGTAATTTTTAATCGATTACCGAATTGACGGCCTTTACTCTGGGTTTTCCTGTTGTTGCGTCATAAACTGTTGCAGTAACAACACACGCTCCACAACCTCCCTCCCTGCACATATACTTTGTTCCTGTTAGCCCAATATTGGTACGCACGTAATCCACTAGTTTGGTTTCGGGTGTGCAGTCTCCCTTCTTTGAAACTTCAAAATGACACACATTTAAAACCACAGAGTGCAACGAAAGGTTTTGATAATAATTTTACAAAATGAAATATTTGTATACCTTTATACTCATTTCCATTAACGCAGAATTGGACGACATTTTTCTTAATGCACGAACCACTAAATTAGACAATAAATATCATTTGTTATATTCATGCTAACTGGCAATATTAAGGAACAACTATACAGCGTATCTTGTAAATAAGGAAATCTTAGTTTTACGATTAAGAAATTAAGAGAAAATAATACTTTATGTTCTAATGATCATATTAAATGCAAGTATTCCACAAAATAAAAGTCAATATGAACACAAAGAAATAAAATCAGAGAATATACATAAAAAATTAAATTTTGAGGTTAATTTTTAAAAATGTGAAGTAGAACCTTTGGGTATATGACTGAGGTATAGTAAAAATTATATCAATCAATTAGAATTAATATAAAATTAAAAACATTGAAGGGAACCAATTAAACGTAAAGTCAATTTATTTTTTGTGCGTAAGTGTTTTTTAATGATAATAAACTCTCTCTGGCGAATTTACCGGTGGGGGGAGGGGGGCTTAGGATTATCCCCCTCCCAAATATATGGATCTTACCTTAGATAAAATTCGCTTTCTACCACAATAAAAAAAAATTATTTTTACCTTAAAAGTGCAAAACTCTTACAAATTTGAAATTTGGAGTAGCTATGCGAAAAGCAACTCTATCGAATGAGAAAATAATCTCAATTGGTTCAAAATTTAAGTTTTTGACTTATGTGTTGTGTTGCAAGTAATGAGATATAGGTCTATTTTCATGAAAAAGTTAATTTAGGTTAGTTGCTTTTGATACGATCAGCACACGGGCGTTAGTGCATTATGTCTCATTTGCACATTTGTCTTAAGCGAAGCAACAACTAAGGTCTCAATATTTTCTTATGTGAAACCTTTATTTAATGTACGCTAATATATAGTAGCTGAATATGTACAGTTGTATACATATATTTTTAAATATTAATTTATAAATGTTTATTACCTTAAAGACGCTTTAGGGATATCAATGTCCATTCCAAGTTACTTTTGGAAGTATTCTAATAGAATCGTAGTTACGTAGATGCCTTTTACCTTGTTGTTACTTATGTCAGACACAACAGCATTTTAACTTTTGTTTTATGCAAATAGATTGTAAGGAAATAATTAATTAATTCCTGGTAAAACATACTTCCAAACACCTAACATCAATTCATGCACTAAAAATTAATAGTACATAGCTACCGATTAAACTGCATTCATTACCTACACCAACTAACATTTTCTACAATTAGGTTACTTTCTTATCGATAGTCTATCATTCTGATAAGGAAATTGTTATATGTATCCCCACATTATTATTCTTTTTAAATTTTCTGTGTTGATAATATAAACGATCACTTTCAAGAGGAAAACCATTAGACAAATAATAATACCTAATTGTATTGTAAAGTATTGTTTTATTTTTTCTCCCTACAGGGTTTTGCCCATGGAGTCAAGTCATAAACAGGGCCGTACCCAGGATTTCTCTTTGGGGGAAGCTAGCTAGAAATGCATGACAAAATTTTATTACCCATATGAAATATAAACATTTTTTTAAATTTTTGTAGGATTTATTTGAGCAAATTTGGGGAAAATGATCAAAAAATACATAAACTTGGCGCGTAGCGCGATTTTTGGTAATTTTTTGGGAAAGTAATCTATTTTTAGGATTTATGCTATAAGCATTGGTGAGAAACACATTTGTATTTATATATTGATTGACTGTCTATAATATTATCATGCTCAATAAAAATACTAATAATATCTAGTGTAACTTTAAAAATCCTGGGGGAGGCTTAAGCCCCTAAGCCTCCCCCCTCGGTACGGCCTTGGTCATAAATACTCACATTTATATACATACAAGTGTAGTTTAGTATAATATAATAACTCAATGTACTGATTAATCAGATTTACCTTACGTATCACATTTTACGACTGGACTTTACTCTATACCATCTAGTGTTCCTTACTGTCCTCCTACGTGTACAGGTCACCACAAGAACACATAGGCAAAAAATATAATAACGTTATTAATATATAATATATAATAACTGGCTATACATAATAACATTATTTTCTTCGTCATCACAACGTTTTTTTGACTGCAGCCTCTTTCCGTTGTTTAGGGTACAGACACATGAGTTATATGTGTGGGTACATTGCGAGCATCAGCATTAACTAGGTGGAGTGAGGGTGATTTCGTTTTATGTTTCTGCCAGCAATTCCAAAGTAGCTTTCCTACTCAAACATTCGCGAATACATTGCCTTATTTTTAATAGATTTGTCTTGTTTTTATCGTTGCTAACCATAAGAAACCACTGTTTATCTGAATCCTTCACATTCTTCAATTTTTCATTTATGACGAGCGATGAGTCTATTCGCAGAAAAAATCGTAGTCATCATTTGTACGCGCTAGAGAAAACCACATGGTTTACATTGATACTAGAGAGTTTTTGGACCAACTATCAACGCCCATGACCGTCAACCGTATTTCAACATTTCATCAATAAAATGCTATTAAATTGATGTACCGATATCAAAATTTTACTCATAGATTAGTGGGGGTTGAATTTATTGTATCAAGTCTGTGTAAGGGAGGTCTATGATTTCATTAATTTGCAGACAAAGGGGGGAAGGGGAGGTCTAAAAAAGGCCCAAAATTGCAGACGTCATATATGCACGCTCCTATATTATTGAGTTAAATAGGTTAGTCACTGTTGCAATCTTGTTTGCTCTGCTCTTTTTCATTACTACCCATATAAAATTGATTGCTTTAGTTTTAAATTCCTCTCCTGTTCTTTTGAAAGCCATAGAGTCATGGAATGTTACTCCTAGGTATGTATACTGTTTAACTATTTCTATTTTGTCGTTATTGTATTTAAATTCCAAATCTTTAAGCAAAGCTCCTCTCTTTTTAAACACCATTATTTTAGTTTTTCCGGTGTTTATTTTTGACCCTAATAATTCAAAATATTTAGGAAGTGCATTATTTGTGATTCGCAATTCTTTTTTGGTTTTTGCAAAAACAACCGTATCGTCTGCGTACAAGAAAATATCTTTTCATTTATTTTTATACCTTTCAGCAAGTCTTTCAATAAAATTGGGATGACTTGGATTAAATTGGAATAAATTGCGTAAAACTGGTATGACTTGGATTAAATTGAATTATTAGAATTATTTTTATATAATTTTAACAACAATATAATAATTCTATAACAATGTATTTGGACAAAAATATAATATTTCGAAAAATATAAAATATTTTGCACAAAAATGCATTAATTTGGTTTAAAAGTACAATAACTTGGCTAGAATGACAATAATTTGGCTAAAATGACAATATTTTGGTTTAAAATATAATAATTTGGTTAAAATATAATAATTTGGTTAAAATATAATAATTTGGTTAAAATATAATAATTTGGTTAAAAATATAATAATTGGGTTAAAAATATAATAATTTGGTTAAAAATATAATAATTTGGTTAAATGTATAATAATTTGGTTAAATAAATAATAATTTGGTTAAAATATAATAATTTGGTTGAAATATAATAATTTGGTTAAAAATATAATAATTAGGATAAAAGTATAATAATAGTATATTCGGACCTTCGAAATACTGTGACTACAAATGTAGTATGTAGTAGGGTATAACACCGCAATTCAACTAGCTGGGTAAAGGACTGGTTAAAACAAAAGCATTATATTTTACGACATATGGGACATTTTGGTACATATTCTGAAACATGTTGTGACCCTGTTAGTACGATATAAATACAGTAGAGGTAAAAGTGCAATAATAGTCATGTAGAGTTGTACAAGTTTTGACATTCAACTTGATTAACTATTTAAACATGGTCTACCAGTCTGAGTATTATCAGACGAAATAAAAGTTTCATTTTCTCAAGTAATTGATAGTTTCATTAGATTAATAATTACTACGCCGTAATGTATCAAGAAACAAAAGGATTGAAGGTTGTGAACAGTGGCGTATTTAGGGGGGGCTTTGGGGGCTGACCCCCCCCCCCCCCCCAATTTCTGGACTTACACTAGATAAAAACAGGTTTCTTTCAAAATACCAAAAAAGAGGTTATTTATGCGGTAAAAATGCAAAAAATCTCAAAAATTTTCGCGCTACGCGCGATATTGTTGC
This sequence comes from Pogonognathellus longicornis, assembly GCA_034694085.1. Taxonomy (NCBI): domain Eukaryota; kingdom Metazoa; phylum Arthropoda; class Collembola; order Entomobryomorpha; family Tomoceridae; genus Pogonognathellus; species Pogonognathellus longicornis. The sequence continues at coordinate 5,634 of JAQFYB010007046.1, forward strand.
AATTTAAATTGATTATGACCAAATTTCGCGCAATTTTTGGCTAAATGCGCTAAATTTTTTCGCGCTACGCGCGTTTTTGTTGCAATTTCAATTCATTTTGTCATAAATTTGCGCAAATTGAAGCAAAATTTTCTAAATTGTTTCGCGCTGCGCGCAAAAATTGACGTTTATAACAAGGGTTTGTTCAAGCCCCCCCCCTAAATGTCTGACCTGGATACGCCCCTGGTTGTGAATTAACTTTATTGAGTTTTCAAGAGTTTTCTGAGAAGTTTTCCAGATGTAGCTCTTGGGATTGAATCGACAAACTCAATTCCTCCTTTCAGTTGTTTGTAATCAGTAAGCCTACTCTTCATAAACGCATGAATATCATCTGCTGAAACATTGTCAACTTTAGAAAGTTTAATATATGCTCGAGGTAATTCTCCCGAATGTTTGTCTGCTACTCCAATTACAGCTGCATCCACGACATCCGGATGCTTTTTTAATGTATTCTCCAGTTCAGACGGCGAGACCTTTACAAAAGGAATATTGTGTTGAATTAACGTTTACATTTATATTATACGTACAATGATAACAATTTTAAAACAAATATTTTTCGAACATTTAAGATGTTTTCAAAAATTATTTTTAGTATGTATGATTGATTAAAATTCAAATTACAAGGGCTACTCAATACATTTTTGCCGTGAGAGCCTTCAACTACGATTAAAAAAAACTGAAATTTGCATTTTTAAGAGCAGGTTTCATATAGTAATCCCTGAGATTTTTAGCCAGACATGTTTACAGGTTGAAAAGTTAAAGCTCCTTGCAATTAAAAAATGCAAGGCACATTTAATGTTGATCAAATCCAAGAAAGAGCCGTGATAATGTGTTTGACTTTAAAATAGAACCCTTCTTCAAATATGCATCCCACTTTAGTGGCAGTTTAAGGGGGATGTGCTCTATCATACGCGGTAGTATAATGGTTGTCTAAACTGCTTACATGGGGTAGTCTCAACCTTAAAATGACCCCAGATGTGAAAGCGTTTTTTGACTATCAGCATTCAGCCTCCTATTACAATCGCATACCTAAACATGACGGGCTAAAAATATCAGGGTTTAATAAATGAAACCTGCTCTTTAAAATTTATATTTCAGTGTTTTTTAATTGTAATGCAAAGTCTTCAGGGCAGAAATTTATTGTGTAGCCCTCCTAATTAAACAAATCTAATGAACAGGTCTTCACAACTTTGTAATAGCTACCTTAAATCCCTTGACATTTAAAACATCCTTAATTCGATCTTCAATGTAGAAGCAACCTTCATCGTCAAAGTAAACTAAATCTCCTGTCCTGACCCAATTTCCATCCGCAATCGTTTCACGAGTGGCTTGTTCATTTTTAAAATAGCCTCTAAAAGTCTTTAAAAACAAATATTCATCTTGTAGCAATCAAAATTACATTCAAGTTCAATAAAATGAAGTATCGAGCAAATTTTACCTGAGGTCCATTAAATACTAATTCTCCTCTTTGCATAGGTCCCAATGCTTTTCCGGAATCAATGTCTACAATTTTTGCTTTAATGCCTGGTAGAAGTGATCCGATACTCGTAAATTTTTCTCTGTCTTTCTTTAAGAGGGAAGTGCAATTACCCGCTTCGGTAGTTCCAAATAATGTTTGTATGAAAATATCGTTCTTTCCTGCTTTTTTCATGAGCATTTTGCTGTAAAACGGCTCAATGGATGTAGCTGCATTCATAACTGTATGAACGGATTTCAAATCTTCTTCTGTGACCTCTGAACTCGATGCCAGCCTTTGAAACACTGGAGCGACAGTGTGCAAAACTGTTGGCTGTAAAATTATTGATTTAAATGTAGAAAATGTGTGCAAAAAAATTTGAAATGAAATTTAAATGTGATAAATAGTATTGTACCTTATGTTTTCTAATAGCTTGAATGTATTTGTCAAAATCATATTTTTCTATGCACATATTGTGAACGTTACGTGCAATGGCTAGTAACATGGTTAGATTCAATCCATACGAATGGAAAAATGGCATGGCTCCAATAAATTTTTCTTGAAAATTATGTGATGGATCATATTCTGCTAAACTGAGCACTCCAGGTGTAATCATTTGAGCCATATTTGTGCAAATATTTTCATGTGTCAACATAATTCCCTTAGGAGCACCCGTAGTGCCACTTGAAAACGAAATCAAAGCCAAATCCTCAGAAGTTGGATTGGTAAAAATTGATTCTTCTCCACTTGTATTGTTTTTGATCATATCCGAAAAGTTGTGGTATTCTTCAACACTCTCACCCACGCTAATGATTGATTGTATTTGTGGCAGTAGTGATTTACGCACAGTTTCAACCGCTGGAAGAATACTTTTGTTTGTTACAATACATTTTGCATTTGTAGTTTTGAGTTGGTATTCCATTTCATCTGCAATAAAAAAAATTAAAATTTATAAAAATGAAGGACAGGAATTGTTTTTCATTGGTGGAATTGCAGACATTAAGTGTATAAAATATTACATTGTGTATACAGAGGATTAACAGTGGTTGCTATTAAACCAGCTTCCCAAATGCCAAACAAAACAATTGCATATTCAGGTACATTGAAAAGGACTACGGCTACAATGTCTCCTTTTGAAAGTCCAGACTGTAGAAGGGATTTGGCAAACGATCTGGAATAGCGCATGATTTCATCATAAGTGTATTTTCGTCCTGTACTGCCAGATTCCTAAAAAAACATATATATCTACATATTGAATTCTTACCATTAAAAATATTTTAAACCATAGAAAATAATTTTCTTTACAAATAAAGTGCAATTTCCGTATTGAGATGTCCTGGATTTCAAAAACTCGGGAAAAGTAACTCCCGTAACCTTCTGTACATCAGGATGAGGGGACAAAACATAAACTCCTTCACTTGAACCTTTAACTACAAGAGAAGATCCTGCCCCTACTGTCGCGAAGGTGTTTCTTTTGATAGAATGGATTTGTCCATTGAGAATTTTTAATTGTGATGAACTGAAAGCTTCTTTGGAAATTAATATTTTCTGAGATGGCATATAAAAAGATTTTGCCAGGATTTTGTTCACAATAGCACACATCATTTTATTACGTAATTGTACGACTCAACGACTTAATTTTATTTGTATATCCAACAAGAATTCAAGACTACAAACAATAGATGTTCCGTGTTTTGATAAAGTCTGGTAATACAATGTTTAATGTATTGCTCTAGAATTTGTATAAGTTCACTGTTGCGTAGGTACTCAAGGTGACTTTAAGAATAATTATTAAGCACGTGTATGCGTACAATGCAAAGCATGGAAGAAAATATTACTCTTTTTTGTGATTTGAATGATAGGTAATACCAGTAGCGTATTGAGGGGGCTGAACATCCGCCCAATTTTTGTACTCTACACTACAAGACGAAATTATGTCACTCCCAAATTGCCAAAATACAGGCGATTTTGCAATAAATGTACAACACTTACAGAAAATTTTCAGGCACCTCATTTTGATCTATCTTCCAATATTTTACCTGGGTGCGCCCTTGCTTACTACCTACGTCATGAATTTGTAAGTAATAGTTGCTAAACAGCAATGGTATCAACTGAAGTGTATAAAAATATTTCACATTAATGCCAGGTGCATATCATAATTCGTATTAGAATTTATTACACGATTATTACACGAATATAAAGCAATATTTTTTATTTGTGCTTATGTATATCTGTACGATTTAAAATGATAGGAAAATTCTCACAATTACAATGAGAGACATCAGACACAGGGCCGGTCATAGGCACATGCAACACATGCACTCGCATGGGGATGCTGAGTAAGGGGGGATGATTTTTTCCGGGTTTTACACTACATATTTGAGCTTTTCTGGAGTGAATTATAAAATAACTTATGAAAGATAAAGTATTCAGTGTTCATATCAAACACGTACCTTTAAATTATGATATTAAAGTGGCGGTTTCCACTTTTGCTCATTTCACCATTTCTTTTCAGTCATTTCGTTATAATTTTTGAACGGAAACACGGATGTTAATAAAATTGTATATAAATATAACCTTATAAATAACCCTTTCATTGATACATCTTACATTGTTTCAAAAATATTGCAACTTCAAAAGTTAATAAAGCTTCAAAGTTACTAATTTAAAAGCTGTAGTAACTTTTGAAGTTGCAACATTTTCTAAAAATTTAAGCTCTAGAAATGAAGGGTACAATATACAGCTATAAGGATTAGCTAATTTAATTGACACCAGATTTTTCTTTCAAAAGTTATAGCGAAATGACTGAATTTTTTTAACTCATTTCGCTAGAACTTTTGAACGAAAATTAGGTAACCCTTATAGCTGTGTATTGTACCTTTAATTCATACAACTTAATTTTGTTCGAAAATTTTGCAACTTCAAAAGTTACTACAGCTTCAAAATGTATAATATTACCTGATTTTGAAGCTGTAGTAACTTTTGAAATTGCAAAATTTTCAAAAAAATTTAAGCTTTAGAAATGAAGGGTACAATATACAGCTATAAGGATTAGCTAATTTTATTGACATCCGAGTTTCCGTTCAAAAGTTATAGCGAACTGAGTGAACAAAATTGAAATATGAGAAAAAGTGTAAAGCCACCTTAATTATTGTCTAACTAAAGTGGAAATGATTATAAAATATAGCTAGCTGATGTAAAACGTAAATTCTGGGCATTAAAATTTAGAGTTTTTAATTAAATTTTTCGCTACGAAATTTTTACATTGTATTGCACTTTTTACTACTCCATATAAGGGGTAAAGGGGGATGACCTTATCATTCTTGCATGAGGATGCCGAGTGCTATGACCGGCCCTGATCAGACAAGTAGGGTATACAACAATTATTGTTCTCCTGCTCCTGTTCATAACAAAATAATTCATTTTGTATTTTACTGTATTGAGAAGTGACATTATTTTTGAAGATTTTGGCTGTAATTTCGGAACTTCATCCTTACACACTCCTATATAATACTTCATCAGCATTAAGGAAGATCCGGACACTTTGTTCACAGAGTTTTATCCAATATGGTGATACTTTTCCCCGCCCTATAAAATATGCATTGTGGTTTAAGAGACTGTGTGTCCGCCATCTTCAATATTTGTCAAAATCACTACAAAAGCATATCTAATACCTTTAGTTGAAAGGTGTTTAATATTTTAGGTTCAGTTTGTGTGTTCGAGGAGTGTAAATGTCTGTTAAGAAAGAGTACTAAAGAACTTTGTTTTGTAGTATTATTATTTTATTAATAATTATTCATGGCCACGTTGCGGTTGCACTTTTTGTGCCTTTGCAATACTTGATTGTTAATTGCTAATTACTTGATAATTGCTGGATGGGAAACATTATGGGAATAATACAACAATATATTACGTATTATAGACACCTATTGCATGTTGAGAAATCACTTTGTTTAAAAGTCGTTGTTGGCTTTATATCTACCGTGAGTTTTTTGTAACCTTATATGGAGTTAGGTAGCAGTTTAGATTTGTAAGAATTTTACAACACATTTTAGGAACGTCTCAACCTGTACTTTTAAGTGATTTTGCATAGGATATGTTATAAACTATGTTACAAATATGTATTATGAGCATAAAATAACTTTTGCGTAACATTCATCGTTTCGTGTTTGCTTACATTTGCAAATG
>JAQFYB010007047.1:0-11314 GCA_034694085.1 Pogonognathellus longicornis
GCAGTCGCATTCAGTACCACATAGGATCCACTCACTCTTCCTGTTTTCTAGCCAGTTACATAATCGAGCCTGAGTCAGCCGTACAAACAATAGGATTATTCCAAAAAATCTCACAGTATAGAAGGCTGTAGAAATATCCCTCATTGCACCATGCAAATATTTGGTTCAGTAGGCAAATGGGAAATTCATTCACTTTTGGCTGAATAACTTTTCACAAATAAGATTTGTACGCTCATGCAAAAATAAATGCCAAGTTTGCTCTTTGCAAATAGTGCAAAGCAAACAAATATTAGTAGTACACTTTACCGTTCGTCCTTATTCTACTTTGTGGTAAACTTTTTTTTAAATTTTTTGTCCGTGTATGTGTACTTGGACCTTCATACAAAAAGTTAAATTGTAAAAATCAACTACGTACTTTTTCTCTTCAGCTGAGCAACTTCAACTTTCACATGCAAAAGAAAAGTACTACACACGTCGAATAACTCGTTAATTAATTATCAAGGCTTGTGCTCATTAGAGCAATTAAACTCACATCCATTTAAAACCAAGCAAGCCAACTGTCAAAATCCAAGCTCTAAACCAATACATAGTTAGTATTTTCTAGCTATTGCCACTTTTAGCAACTGAAGCATATTAAATAGTTTTGTAACTCACATTTCTACAATGTAAATGCATAGCGTTAAAAAATGTAGATAAAAACTGCAATATACTTTATATATATTTCGGTATATAATATTATAATAAAAAGAAAACACAAAAGCTTGAAGAATGGGCCCTATTTGTAGCCTACTTGTTGTATCTGTAATCTGTACTATAGATATATTTTATACTGACAAAATATGTGTGTGAAATATAAAATGAAATAATTGACTTACGAATTTTTTCTTCTCGCCACATATACACTAGCCATTACTTCTACAACACAGTAAGAGACTTACACTTCAATAAGTCATGTCGGTGCAGGCTGAATTCGTGAAATGTCTTTCTAGTAAAAATTTCAAGGCAACACCACACCACGAGCAGCACTCACTTTTGTGACTTAACGGTGCAGACAAAAGATTCGATTTTCTGGAAAGGTGGTCGGCGACTGTTCGACTACAACTATCTCATGTCTTCTACTTAAGTCTAGTAAGAGAGAAGATGAAATATGGCAGGGTAGTGTATAGGCAGAAAAGACGCGGGCCGTGCTGCATCACTAAAAGCGAATTTATATATCTTTTATCCGTATAGAGTGGCAGTAGGAGTAGCACCAGACTGGAAATTGGATACGGAGTTTAAGAGAATGAAAAGAAGTCTGGAGGAAGACGACAGGAGCAAGAAGACGTCTTGGAAACTGACAAATGACTACTGAAGCAGAGCAGGGCTAGTGTGTGGCTCTTGTTCGTCGTAGTTCTGGCTCTAATGTGCACAAGAACCAGAACACACACAACAGCCACTCATTTTCAGCACTAAGCACATGCCGACAAAGAGCCTACTACTTTCTGTGTACTCGGTGTGTACTTATAGCTACAAGTACAACTAGTACCCGTAGATATTCCCACGAACCAAAATGCACGAATCCGTATGAACTATGAGCAGAGTATTAGAGGAGCGAGAGGAGCATTTAAGTGGCAGTAGTCGTTTTGTGCCATGCTTTTTTGGTGTGGTGTGGTCGTCGTCCTCGCATGGACTTCTTGTCTCTTACTTACACCGAAAGCTAACGTTGATAAGTCCACAGCGGAGAAATTTGCTAGGAGCTTAAGCATTCAGAATGACTGAAGGCCACCACTCACTCCCGCTATATACATCACTAAAAGAGCCTTTCTAACCATTCACATATTTTCTAGGCTTCTGCTGACTTACTTTCTCCGAATTACTTACATAAACCTACAATCTGGCTGTGTACCGACCCACTCATACACAAAAACACAATGTTTGCTTTACATCGTTATAAAGCTTGTGTGTGCATACAGGGACACCCACATCTTTCAAATCAACTTTCTCTGGACACTAATCAACTGAAGTATCAATTAATAAGTCGCTAACCAAAGCAACAAAATCTTTACATGTATCTAAGAAGATTTTTATATAGGTAGGTTAAATATATGTCGATTGTCTTGTTTATTTCAAAAGCATTATTGTAAGTGTTATACTGAAATTCTATTTTGACAGAATTTCTTACAAAACAAACGAGTTGCCTGTAAGTTATTAAGTTAAGTTTATTGACTAACTTATAGTGTTCCATTGGTGTAAATGGAAAACTATATTACCCGCAATAAAACTTCTCACGTTTATGTTGTAAAAGATATTCGGTGTCAATACAGATTTGTAGTATATTCACAGTATTTGTATAGTGTGAAAGAATATAGGTGTTTCACCAGAGAGTCACTAGGATACTTAACTACATATCTTGGATACTTTAGGATTATAACCTGATACTTTTATAACGATTTGCGTTCAGCGACACTACAAAAGATGTTCTCTCATTCATGAGAAACTTTTTGACTTTTAGAAATGAAAGTTATACATGACCCTGTGTACATATGTGCATATAATACACTTTTACTTACGCTTGATTGAGACAGGGTATGATAGTTAGGTGTAGACGTAGGGACTTTACTTTATATTATTGGTAGTATAGTATAGCGTTTTAAGAACACACATGTTCTTTTCATTACTTCTCTACAAGCTTTGCTGGTATTGGTCTATAATCTAGATATATGACCGCTATACAGCACACATAATAGTGAAAGAAAGTCTACAACTGTAGGTTGAAGACTAGCACTGTGTGGATTTCTGTTCTTCATTTGCTTTTTCTTGGAGAGACCTCTGAGCTTTTTGCTAGCTTGTTCTGAGAAGACTATAAAAAGGAGAGGAAAATAAGTAACTTTATTTCTGCCTTCACTTTCACTTCCTGACTTTATGTGTGTGTACAATACTCTGAGGATGAGAACTAAAGATTGTCGAGTATTCCACAGTTCCTTTTTCTTTCTCTCCTTTACGACGATATTCATGGGATGTGTCCTAGCAGCAAGTAGTTCAAATATTTTCAAGACACATAGATACACAGAACCCGTTTCTTTCTTGTTAGACGTATGGTCTACAGGATTTCATGGTTGATGTTTCCAATACTAATGCCGCCGTATCTTCTATACCCACAATAATACAAATACAATTGTAGTCTCATTCAAACTCTCTGTCTCCGTTACATCGTATTATTCCTGATGTTCTCTCCCACTCAAAACGTGAGTATTCCTTGCCAGAATGTTGTTATTGCAAATTCCCCGAAGGTTTTTAAATTGCCTGAGGCACGCCTATGCCAAGTGACTGATTTAGATTCACAAAATATTCGAAAATGTCAAGGCTCACATAGAAACATAATTTTGGTAGTAGGGGATTTAGACGAGTTTAGTTTCTCTGTCTCTCTCGGTCTCTCTCTCTCTCTCTCTCTCTGGAGAAGTACATGGAAGACGAGTCTCAAGTCATTGTATGGAGTTTGCATTTATTGTAACGTGTTCAGACACCCACACAACATTCGCACACTTCATACAATTTACATTATATCAACTTGAAATCGGTTTACAAAGAGATTACTACGTATTGCTAGTGCTACGATGTTCGTATATATTAGGATATGTATTAAGTGCAAATGTTGTTTAGCGTTGTATAGAAGGATGGAGGAAGTAGGTCTGTCTAATGACAACTGAATACACAAAGCAACTCGACAAACTTGCGGGTTCCTTTCCGTCTTTGCAGAATACAAGTAAAGTTTTCATGAGATTAATACTAAGTACATCAAGTTTACATTGGGCCGTGCTGTTGTTGTATCTTGTATCCACTACCACTAACTAATCCATAAATTAATGCCTTTCAAGTTCCTGATTGTAATAGGCAAAGAATTTACGAACACTGTGAGTGACAATAGGCACTTCGCCGCACATTCTACGACTAAACACAGCTCAATAAATTATCTCGCATTTCTCCAAATACGTATTTGCTCAAGACTACAAAGACCGGCGAAAATGGCTATAGGCTTTAAGTAAACCGACAATGTACTTACCTTAATTTATTATTGATGATAATGTTTCGGTAAAAGTCTACATGTAGAAAATAAAAGTAACTCAGACAAAGCCTTCACTACACCAACCATGTCCCACGTCTCAGGCTTTGTAGCAAACTAAATTATGTGGCAACACGTTTTTGTACGAGGTGTATCACTGCATCCTTTTTATCTATCCTTTTTATCTCAAGTGAACTCCAAGAAAATTTCTACTATAGTATATCAGCTTAATATTACTAATTCACTTAAAACGATAGTCTGTAGCTTTTCCATGAAAGCTTTTTGTTGAGTAAACAGAAACAACTTTTTATAAATACTCAAATAAATCACTGCTATTCTATTGCAAATTAAAAACTCGTGTGTTTGTATCATGAATACGTAGCACCCAATACAGTTGACTCATTTGTTTTGTAAGAAATTCCGTCAACATAGAATTTCAGTATAATAGTTACTAAGCTAGTCACAAAGGCACATAGTGCTTTTGTACTTGAGATGCAACTAAACACATTATAGCGGTAGCGTAGAATTGGTTGTACAGGAACTGTTGTGACTTGTGAGTTTGCAGGACAAAAACATATTGAAGTTCTTGTGTTACATTCTAACCTGTGAGTTTGGGTTTAGTTTGTTGTTGCGAATGTAGAGCCGAGCGAGTGATGGAAGGCAAGGACACAAGAGTAGACTGTGGTGTCAGCAAACAGCCTTGTCACTATTCCGTGTAAAACACAAACAGGCATACACGCAAATACCTATTCAGTCAGTCAGTAGTCAAAATCCTAGAAGGAAACAAAAAGACATCTGCTCCAAGCTAGTTTGCTCATTAGATATGATATAACATAAACAGTACCTAACTCCACATGCTTAACTTTATGCAGCTTGCTTAGATATAAGTCTCCAAGCAGGAACAGTCTGGGAAACGACATGTTCCACAACTAATCCAATTCATTCGTCCTATTCCTTTGCTTTGTATTTATTATGAGTAGACGTAGGCCTGCTATTAGTACTGGCATAATCTAAAGCTTGTATGTGTAATGCGTGTTACTATATTGAGCAGAAAGTACTGCGTTTACCATAGTGTGAGTCAATAATATTATAATAAAAGTCGATTAGTACAAAGCAGAATGTGTTGTAATATAATATGGTGGTTAAAGCTATACGTGGTCTGTTTTGTATTCCGTGTGTGTCTGTATGCTTTCAATTTGGTTTAGATTAGAAATTAGAAACCACACAGCAATAATTTCTAAGGAAAACCTCGAATGAAGAACTCCTAAAAATATATTTTGCAGTTTGTGGCTACAAGAAGGATTACTGGAAGAGATATTCAAAAATTTTGGCTTCACAAGGATTCGATAATACGAAAAACAGACAACAAGACGTCACTATTTATTTATTATTAACTAGAAAAGCTACACACAATGGGAACAGGGACGAGACAGGCACAAGAATAAACACAGAAAATGAAATTCAGTTGCAAGCAAAGTGTAGGGTACAATCCTGCATTTATCATTTTCCTCGCCTTTGGCCTGTTCAATAAGCAAACTGCATGAAGAGTGTCGCGTCGTATTTATGACTTGTCTCATATTTCTGACGTTTCACTTAGCGATGCATTGTCAACACACACAGCGTTCTTAAAGAGCTATAAGTACCTACTGTATTGTTTCTTCGAGAAAGCCATCAAAGTTAAAGCAAGTGATTTGCTTCTTTATATATTTAGTCAGATCTATTCTCTTGTGTATACCTACATACCTACTTACTTGCATTTTAAAGCAAAATGAGCAATTCAGCAATTATTGCTGCTGACTTTTTTAGAATCGTGTGGTTAACACTAACAATCTCTGTTGTGGATATTCTTAACAGAATTACATGCATGCAGTAATTTTAGCTGTTCTTCTCCTTTTTTTCTCATACTAAATGAACATGATGATTATTTGAACTTCTCTATATCAATAATTCTGGCAATACTACAGATATGTATAAAATGCAAATAGTAAAAGGATCGACTTTTGTAATTTCAACCACTATTATAGATTAAGTCTATGCAAACTGAGCACTATCACTATGTGCATCGCAATTTCTTCATTTTGATTTTCAGTTTTTACTATCGATAACATTTGGAAAATGAACGCTTTTATGCAAAGAACCAGTCCCATACTCCCATGCAATAACACAATAGTATCATCATACAAAAGTTACTCGATCGTTTCATTCAACATTAACATAGGTCACATATCGTTTTTCTTGTTTTATTATATCGTTTTGTTTCTCTAACGATATTCAAAATAACATTATTTGTCTTTTCTTGTAGTTTAGAGACAGCGTGGTTTGGAAAGCATCTGTGTACACAAACTTGTGTTTGCTGCTCGTGTAATACGGAAAATATATAAGAAATAGAGAAAATAGTTAAAAGCACATTCTGGTGCTGGCATGTCATGTATGTAAAAGCACCATGCCATGAGCATAGCAATACTATATTCTATTATGACTACAGTTGAGGCACTTATTCCCCCACAACCACAACAAATACCTATTTCTACTTTTACTATCTCTTTGTAATACATAGACATTCTACACACAGTTGCAGCAGTAGTCGTAGAACGGATGGTGCACCTGCTGGAGAAATTTAAGAATTCTGAAGCAGGAGGTTCAGTAGCAATGTATGGACAGCTCGTAGTGCTCCAAGGAGAAAAGGCTTTTACATTTCTCCTTGTCTGAAGTTCAATTTCCTATTTGTCTATTTCAGATGCATACAAATAAGCTAAGAGAATAGTCGGTCTGTCGGTCGGTGGATGTGCTGCTCTACGTGACGCAATGTAGCGCAATGAATTTAACCGTCGTGTCCTGATCCTTCTATACACACACACATCTTCCAAAGACACTCTTCCTGTCTATTTCTACGCTACTGCATTTTCTTTGACATCATCTCGTCTGAACAGATCCGACTCGTATTTATACTTTGAATCAGTTACATGATACTACCAGTTCATTCTGTTACAATATCTGCAATGCTCAGTGTCACCCGACCCACATGCAATTATTTAAATATAAAGTATAGACGTGTCATTCTGTCCCATCATACATACCTACATGTGTATTTATATAGGTATGTATGTTATGAGCACACACAATACACGTAGGAACTAGGAAGAGAGAGAGAGAGAGAGTGGAGGTATGGGATTTTTTCAGAACAAGCCATGGAAGATGTATGTAGACAAGAAAATCTCTGTAGATATGTATTTCCAATTGTGGAGATAAAAAACTCGTTCGATTGAATGAGTAAATTTTTGAGTATTGAGAAACTATATGTATTGATTCGAATATCATTGGGATCTAAAAGCCTGGAGCAATTTCGACAAGCTGGAGGACAAGGCGGAGTATTATTTATTTGACTAAAAGTGTTCTGATGTAGAAAAGAATAAATCTTGACATTGCATCATAGCAGGCAAAAGCAATACGATCAGTATCTTTTTGAAAGATTTCGTCAAAGTGAGAAGAAAAAGAATATATCCTTCTTATTGGGAACGATCAGACGAGATTTATTCTATCTGGGCAAAACCTGGAGATAACACAATCACATCAGAACCCATACACACAGCAAGAGAGCCACACGCCGTTGTTGGTCTGGTATACTATGACATGACTGTAATACACCACCAAAAAACTATAGAGAAAAGATTACCTTTCCAAAGAGTTATTTCCAAGTTGTTGGAAAGTATTCTTGAGGCTTTCTTTTCACATAAAGTACGTACTACATATAGTATAATATAATAATAACACTCTAAAGACTCAAAAAGCAAATACCTTGTAGGTAGTTGTACTGGTGAGTAGCTCTCTAACACGCGACTCCTTCAAGTACGTGAAATTAAAACAAAATTTTCTTTGAGAGCCTTTGTTTGGTTGAGCAGGAGGAGAATTGGAGAGAAGAAACTCTTAGTGAGAGATGGAAGGATTGCCAGCTTCCAACTTTCACAGATCGCTTTCGGAAATAACACACACATACAACGCACGAACACACACAGTGTTTTCCACTCGCTCTGTTTTCCTATGACTTTTAAGCCTTTGTCATAATAGCGAGATAAAACCTCGAGAAAGGAAAGTGCCGACTCTGCTCCTTCGCTTTTCTTTCTACATACGACTATACGATAATATTGCAAAGGATTTGATGTATTGAACTCTTCAGCCTCTTTGTATATCCACTATGTATGTGCTATGTACATTCACAAGGCTTAAAAGTCAGAGGTGAACGCGAAAGAGAAAAGCCAATCTCTTCGTCATATGCATTCATTCAATACAACAATGTTATTGTGTAGACATAGTACTAGATGTAAGTTCAGATATTAAAGACTCGCATTCATTCAGCACTTGCACTCACTGTGTCGAAGAAACTTTGCCATTCAAACATAATTATGATAGACACTTGAGTTGAGAGACAGTAAACAAATACTTGGAAATACGATACCTACCTCGATCTCCACGCTTTCTCATAACTATTTGTATTCAGCATTTTGATTGTGCTGGAAATCCTTTATAAATTGCTGTGTATGCTGGAGAAAATGGAAACAAAGAGGAGTGTGAATGGGAATCCCTACAACTCTCATGTTTAAGATCAACTTCACACAGGTGCACGCACTCTCAATAGAAAAGTTAATTTGCCAAGATATTTCAATTAGTTGGGCTAAGCAAACTTTCATGCCAAAGCTCAAGATGGAAGAATACGATGAATTCCTATTTTGTATTGCTCCAAGATATTGAGCTGACTCTAGAGTCTAGACACAGCAAAATTGTTTACAGACTCTCTCAAATATTAAAGTGAAGATCAAATGAAAGAGAGAAATGCTTTGATAATAACAGAGATTCATGTTTTTGTGTGTAGTTATGGTATGTTTATATACAATGCAAGCAAAAGAGCTCTATAGGCTATTCTGGTTATACTTGAGAATTTGATTGGCAATTTGAAAATGCCAAAGGTAATCTCTTAATTACAGTTTAGTATGTATTATTGGGATATTAATTGCCACATTGGGTAAATAATATCTTTTAATTACAGATACCCACGAGAAACCTTGTGTTTACTTAGGTAAGCCACTTTTGGTAGACCATTTCTATTCACATTTACATTCACATATAGACTGTTCTTATGAAGGTGATTTGAATTGACATGCGTGCATAGAATGAAAACAATCAGTCGCATATTGTGCTGAAAAATAAATTCTATTTCTGTACTTGTAATGTAACGGTATTCATTAAACCTACTCACCCACGCTTTATGCGTCTAACTGAGAAGCACGAAAATATTTTGATTTCTTTTTAGTAAACACAAAGAAAGGTACATATCCATCATTCTTTCCATGTATAATCCTTATTCTCTTTTTATGTGAAAAACTAAAGAAAGCAGTTGTAGTTGCCAGTAATGGCAAGTATATTATATTACACTTAAGTATCAATCCCGGGAGATCGGATTACCGTATTTACTACCGCTTCGTTTATGTCAGAACTTGTTCTCTCAACAGTCACTTTTTTGATGTCCTTACACAAATATACAACATCGCATATTCTATTTCTCTTGAATCGTACATTTTGAATATATGGTTTAATATTCTATTGATTCGTAATTTAATACATTACGTTCTATAAATGTTCCACTATGTAATATTAGTATGAATAGAAAAGTGATCTTATACACAGTGCAATAAATGCAAATATGCAAAGAAGGATTTTTTAAAGGATGTACAAAGATTCTGAGAATGTGAGAACAGACATAGGATTCCCCAATGGAAAACAAAGACATTATTCTGCTTTTTAAAACATTATTATTGTCATGTCCAGGGGTAGATCAACGAGTTACCAGTAAACGGCAGTAACCTCGTTTGTGTTTGAGAAATAAGAATTTATTCGAATGTTATAGGACTACCTAAACTGATGGAGCACAATGTGATGATACATAGCACTTTCTTTGATAAGAAAAGCCATGTGAATAGCCAAAAAGCAAATCATTCTTGTGAGAGGTAATATTTTGTCCATAAACAAACACAAGCCACGTAATTCCCTCACACTTTGTATGTGTAACACCTTTAGAAGTCATAAGGGCGATGAAAGGATTTCTCTTTTATGTGTTACTCAGTCTGAAGACTTTGGAAATATGAGTTGGGCTGGATATAAGCAGTTGCAAAGGGTTTTCTTATTTCGTAGAACTAAGCCAGCAATTCCAAAACTGTCGTGATTTTGAGATAAAGAAGAATACAATTTTTGCTTATTGCTCAAAGACGGTCATGCAATTTTGTGCGGAGTGAGAAACGAGATCCAGTAAAATAAAAAGCGAGAAAGAATCGTTCTTGTATGTCTATGTGGAAAGGACACCAATCAACACCACGACAAAACGAGTTCAATTCAGAGTGAGAGAGGTGCTGAGCTGTTACAGATGCAGAAATGCTTGATCGAAAGAAATACAAGCGTGCATATAGTCAAGCAGAACTTAAAATGAAAGAAGAAGTCGAAAAGAGTGCAATAGGCGCTCGTTGATGTTGATAAAGCGAAATGCAATGTAACCAAAATCAGAGAAGACTTTTCCTCTCCACTTTTGTATGAAAAGACACGCTACTAACGCCCCAATGACTTTTTTTGCAAAGCAGCATCTCGCTGAGAAATCGATTTTGTGTTACTTTTGGTTTTAAAAGAACTTTTTTTTCTCTTTAATCTAATAACGCTACCACCACCACTACTACTTCCAAAACCTCTTGAAGCCTTTTGCATGTTCTGTACGGCACATTCTTGAGAAAACTTAAACTGGTGTCTCTCACAGCTCCAGCCACACTGAGCCAATTGTACTTACACAAAAATGTAATGTACCTACTGTAATTCTTCCATGGACACTTTACTCCATTCATATATTATATGCATTTAATTCATGTTTCTCTGACCTGAATTTTAATTCTTTTAATGAAGTCTTCTACCATCAACCATGTTACAACTAGAAATAAACTTTTTCCACTTCTATGTTATTCCTATCGCTTACCTAAGCATTTCTTGTATATGACCTCTACTGTATAACTCTTCCATTTTATGTCTATGAGGAGATAAACAACTTTTTCTATAAATATAATATTGTAGGCAGGTAGGTACTCTAAAAAGCTTTAGGTGAAATTATACAAATCCCATGTTATGTGTTTTCATGTTTAATAATGTACTCGCACAGGTACAAGTACTAAAGTACTAATACAACGCTCACAATACTCTCTCACACACTTCTTGTAATAACAGTCTTACGAATGTTTGCATGTAAGG
>JAQFYB010007048.1:0-11313 GCA_034694085.1 Pogonognathellus longicornis
ATTCGTGTCCACAGATAGAGATGATGATACATACATACATACACAGACACACTCAAACACATTCTTATTAAAGTATCGGTTAGATACAGTACACAGAGCATTAAAGTTTGAACAAAAACCTTGGATGAAGCAATTTGTTGACTTGACTGCTAAGAGACAACAAGCTACAAGTGAAATCGATAAAAATTCTACAAGTTGATGAATAATACAGGATATTGAAAACTTATTGAGCAGAAGCGTAATCGGACAAGGATCCAACTTGTGCTGACTGAGGAAAAAGCATTAAGACTCAACAAAAAGCCAACCGTTGACCACGTGACAATCTTGGATAACAAGACTGTATTACTCACAAAGAAAAGAATGCAGGTCACCCTGGACCGTCCTATAGCTGCTGGTGTTGCCGTCCAAGATTTAAGTAAGGTACTTATGGTATACAGACACAGACAGTTTAATTTATTTAATACAAACTGATAACATATATGATGACTGTAAAAAGTATGAGGATAAATTTTTTGATATGTCAGAGTATAATCCTAAAGGTCCCATTTTGGGTAAGTATTATAGTGCTAAGAATAAGAAAAGCTTAGGTTATTTTACGGATGAGACACCACAGGGCGTCATCAGTGAGGTAGTTATAAACAAACCTAAAATGTATTGTGTACGTACCTTGCTAACTAAATTAATGTTTTAAAAAATGGAGACTATACTTTGAAGAAAAAAGCAAAGGGTATTGGTAAAAGTGCTGTTGAAAATGATATAACTAATGTTAATGCTATAAACCCAGCCTGTTCGAGTAAAGCTCAAACATTTGCTGATACAAAAACCATACGTAGCTTTAAGCATTTGATATTTACTATTGATAGTCGTAAGAAAGCAATTAATGGATATGATATTAAAAGGTCATTCATTTGTGGACTAGTGTTAATATAAAGCATCACTATGGTCTTATACCAGGGCAACCGTACTCTACCATGTATCAGCATTGGAAACTGGCGCTGGGTACGGAAAGCATAAGAGACGGAGTCTGGTTTTAGTCTTATACCAGGGCAACCGTACTCTACCACGTATAAGCATTGGAAACTGGCACTGGGTACAGAAACTTGAAAACTGGGGGTGGGTACCGGTGTTGCTTACTACTGCGGGGTATAACCAGAATCTAGTATCTTCAAAGAACGTAGTATTCTGTATTATGCTCAGCCCTGGTAGACATAATGTACGTAAAAATTTAGGATTAAAAATACATCCGATTGTGTGATTTACCTTCCCAATACTTGAGAATAAGAATGACACAAAGCCCCTAGTAGGATATAATCTGTTGAAAGTGGAAATTCCTCTGTGATATTAAATTGTTCAGCAACACCTGAAGCCATTCCAGAACAATCCATGGCATCTCGAATTTCAGGCAGCATTCTAGTTGAAGAATAAAAATCAAATTCAATTTATTCTGTCATTTTTTGAAAATGATATTCTACGATTTGGTTTCCATATAGTTTCAAGATAAAAAGTCATATAAAGATGAACGAAAGTTATGCAGCTAATTTTAAAGCAGGTATGTATGAAATTAACCGAAAGTAATTCACTTGAAAAGATTGAAGGGTTAGAAGTCCAACCCTGTATTTGCATTTGATTTTACGTGTTTCACCAATAAATGCGTTTGATTAATAACTACATAATATCTCCCTACGTCAAAATAATGTTTTCCTTAGCTTTTACCGATTTTTCTCAAGGTGCTTCATCCATTCGTCATAAAGTCCCAAAGCGTAATTTCTACAAACGTCCAGTGTCATTTTACAAGCCCATTCTAATAAAACAGCTCTCAACGAGACAATTACTTCTTTTTCACCAACAGACTGCTTTGGTCCGATTAAATGCAACGTCGTGTTCATCCTCGAACCCAAGTAGTTCTATAGGCACAATCATAACGCAACGCCATTGTTTTATAGTTATAGTTCAGGTTAAATTGTGTGAGGTAGTTTAATAATATGCATTATAATATTCTAATACTCCATAAAATCAGACACATACCCAGGATCATAAGCTAGGGGTGCACACAAAGTTTTTATATAGAATCTAAATATTGGGAGAGCAAAACTGTATATCAGATACAATTGAGAGTCCGTAGTAGCGTTAATATATAGGTAAAATCTAACTTAAAATCTCGTGTTGTGCGAATTTTTTTGTAAAATATCCTGAAATTTGGGCATTCTGGGGGGTGCGCGTGCACCCCCTGGGTACGCGCCTGAATAAAATAATATATTAACCCACCATTGCTAATTCAAATTCATTGGATTGGTATGCTTTTATTAAATTTTTCATAAGTGAAATCCACACAATGAATGTATCTTCCTTCATAATGTACTGCGTAAGGGCCAATGCTTTGTCAATGGAAATGTAACCTATAATATTTGCCAAAATAATTTTCATTTTTTCAAACTAGTGAAAAACCTACGTATTATTAATATTAAAATAAAATAATACTAATAGTTGGAAGGAAGCTAACCGTTATAAGCAGCCGTAAAGTAATCGTCTAAAATTTGTATTCTACTTGCTGACGTAAAAACTGAAGGGTCATTTTCAAGTTGCTTTTTTATTAGTGTAGTCAATGCATCGTCATAGATGACCCTGTAATAACCTGTAAAATAAATAACTCAATGGTCTATCGGTTAGTATAAAAACACGCATTTATTACATTGCAATTTTTGTGCAAGCAAAATAAAAGTTTAAATTACTCATTGAGTCAGGGTTGAGCAAAATCCAATCATTATCGAGGTCCACTTCACTAACGGTGACGTTTATCAATAAAGTTGTTTTGCTAAGCCATGTTTTAGCCTTGTAGTCACTTAAGGTAGGTGTAGATCGGGTCGCGTAAGTTATGGGCACCCACCAGTATTCGCTCTCATTACGAGTAATTTCGTGCACAAAATGCTTTTGTCTTTCCTATAAACAAATTTTACAAGTACCTCAAGATTTCGTAGTTAAAAATTCGATTTTAACTTCCCGACTCCAACTTTTAATACCTACTTTGAAGAAAATAAGCAATACCATATTCTCTCCTATAAACGCCGACCTCTATTAAACGCCGGGGGTAAAATGAAAGCTCCCCATTAAAATACATGGACTCTCATCCTGAAACTCTATTAAGATCAGTAAAAATAAAGGCTGCAACTGGTAAACGCTGGAGACAATGTAACTTTTAAGTGCGAAATTCTTGAAATCCAATAAATGTCCTATTATATTGCCTTGGGTGAGTATAGGTAAAAGTGAAAAATTCTTAAAACTTAGAATTTAGCCCCAAAAATAAATTTGAATTCTCTTAAGTCGCAGAGATGACGGTTATTAGTAACACTTATTGGTTACATACTCAAATACGGCCATTGTCAAACTTACTGCATGTGTAATTTTCACAGGTTCAGGGGTTAGGGTGTCAATTTTTTTTAAATTAGTTAATATTTGTGGCAACAACGAGTACTGATTAAATTTCTCTCTCCTTGTAAGTAAAAAATCTCATGTTTTTTTTAATTTTGATACTTTCACCCTGTTTTCAAATTTTAAAGAGGTGAAAGAATGAGAAATATAGGTACAAGTTGATTTTTCGTTGTTGCCACAAGTATTAACTAATTTAAAAATATATATAAAGGGACTAATTCCAGACCCTGTGATAATTACCACGTAAAAATTATTTTGTCGCCAAAATTCACATGTATTCCAATTACTCAAACAAAAGTGTTGTTAGGACAGTGATTTCCGGGGTTCAAACCTCTCATAAAAAATTTACAATAATTGTAATTTATTTCAGTTGTTGAAATAATTCGTAAGTGTCTAAATAGTGCTTCTCCTAATGAAATGTATGCAACAAATAAATGCTAAGAGACTACCTGGGAAATGGATAGTGCAGTTTTATTCAATTTCGTAACTCGAATAAGTGGAAAGCCTGATTGTAGTGTCCAGGTGTCCATAATTTCTTTGACACTCATTTCAGCAGGAAGAACACCGTCTTCTTGAGCAGCTGTGTTTAAATTTCTGAACAAATCATCTTGGACAGCATTAGCGTATTTTCTATTGCACGAAAAAATTATTTTATTATTATTCAAAAACCATGAAATATAAATAGATATATAAGAATATAAGAATAAAAATGCATTTATTTCTAAGTGTAAGGTTGGATTATAGATATACCTGTCAATGAAATATTTACGTAGACCTTTCTGGAATGTCGTTTCACCAAGAAAGGCGTACATCATACGTACGATGGATCCGCCTTTCTTGTAGACGATTATATTGGGAGTGAATTTATAATTAGACAAAGGCTTTGTAGATTCTTTAGCATCACACGCCATTGTTTCTTGCTTTGCAATGGTTGCATCAGTGTTGAAGTTGTCGAATTCCGGGTTTGTGTGATTCATGGCTAAATTGGCCGCGAACTCCGTTAGACCTTCTTTCAACCAAACATCGTTCCACCAGTTCATAGTGATCATGTTCCCTAACCACTGATGTGCAACCTCATGTGCAATCGTCAATGCCGTACTCTTTAGACATGCTTCTATTGTTACATCGGAGGGAAATAGTAGGTCCTCTCTATTTCGGTAAATCAATACAACGTGGGTTGAACAAAGGTTGTCAGTGTTTAATAAATATTTTGCAGCATTTATTGCTAACATACAAAATTAGAGAAGTTTTTAAAATAATCTTGAATGTGTCCACACATAGTAACAAAAAGTGCACACCATTCAATGCTAAAAACTTACACCTTGTAATCAAAAAACCACTTACTTACTTATTTAATAAAAAGTGTCTTTTTTGGTTAAAAAAGTTGCCTTTTAAATAATTCGCAGTGCACTTGCCACGGAGCATGTGTAGCTGGACAAAGGTAACTCACTTTTTTCGCGCTACGGGTTTCAACTGTCTTTTATAATAAAATGATTTTTTTTGTATACCTGAAGGTCATTAATCCCCAATTTTCCATTGCATTATGCGAAGAAAGATATAGAACCCCAACTGAGTCCATTTTCGGTAAGTCATATGTCTGATTGAAATATTGCTCCAGAAACGCTAAAAATTTAGCTGTAGTGATGGCAGCATGTAATCCTTGGTTGCTTTGTTCTATTACAGATTTTCTTCCCCAAATCTGAAAAGATAATAAACTATTAATATCCAGTTATTAAATGTTTAAAATAACTTCATTATTATGGGCAAAATAATTTAAATATTCCTACTTTTAAACCAAATTTGCTATCTAAAAATGTAGATTTACGTCTATCATAAATTTTGCATAGGTATATGTCTTTACATTGGCTATTGGGTATTTACTTTGCAAGTATTCAAGTATTTCAATTTCTTTATTTATTAATTTCAGTATTTATATCGTACACCGTATCGTAAAATAGCAAATTCCATTATTTTTAAAAGTAAAACGATGCGCGATTTAAAGAATTCGCACAAAAAATGCAAACCAACGTGTAATTTTATTCAAAGCGTCATGGCGTTTTGAGTAAGTAAATTGTTAGAAGCACCTTCACAGGTTTTCTGTAAAGTCCTTCGGGGGCTTCTAGATATTGGAAATCTGAAACAACAAAAGCTATTAAATATGTTGACATATTGGGCGTTACGGCAAAATCATTCCACATCCATCCGGGTAAGTCATCATCTGGTCTACAATTGTAAAAACAGTAATAAAGTAACACTTATTATACCATTAATATAAAAAACAATGCAAATATTTAGACTTTAATTTTTCTTATTTATGTTCGCGTTTTAATAAACCAACTTAAAAGTTTAAAGATATTTCCGTTTTTAAAATTACGAATCATTTCAAAAAAATACTACTTGATGTATAAAAAAATTGCAAATAAAGCAGGTCGCAAGGTCTAGAACAAAAGTGATAAAAATTTCTAGGATGCAAAACACTTAATGTCTGAAAACCGCACCTTGTGTTCACACTATTCATGTTAGCCAAAGCATGGTAACCAGTTCGATTGTTGTAACCGATATGAACTGTAAACGTAGCCTTCAATCCTGGCTCGTCGAAACAAGGGAATGCTTTTCTCGCTTCTGTGCGTTCAAAATGTGTTGTGGCGATATATCTTAAAGAATAACTGCACCCTGTTTATTCGAGCTTCATTTAAAATTTACAATGTATTGAGTATTACATTTATAAATCACATACCGAACATTCCCGTCTTGAGGGTATTCGTTGCGGTATAGACCAACATTTTTATCAGATACAGAAGCTACGAACTCCATGTATACATTATATGTCCTATTAAACTCTAGAGAATCAATTAGTGAAATCGTGTACGTCTGCTCGGTTGAATTTATTTTGCCAGGCTCAGATTTTTTAATAGCGACTCCCTTCATGATGTCTGTTACCTACAGAATGAAAATGTGTTTGTTATAATGCCTTATATATGCGTATCTTTCGCATAAAGGATCAAAAAGGTAATACATTCTTCAATAATATTATGACAAATTAAATTTCAATTATTCTTGCCTGTACAGATGTTTCATTAATGGACGAAACTAGTGAATGAAGAGATATGTATTTGGTTGGTTGTACACACAAAACTGTAATTGTAATTTTTCCAGGAGCCGTGAACTGATCTGGATCATCGTTGTCTAAAATGGGACGCATGTGAACATCATAGTGTAGTGGAATTACATTGGTCGGGAGACGGTATTCAGGTATGTCGCTTCCAGATTCACAATCTTCAAAAATGTTGAAACTTGGTGTTTCCTTAACCTGTGCCCGTTCAACCTATTTGAGGCCCACATCCGTCTCAACCCACCATTTTTATGGTTACCCTCCTTTTACACAACAATTGTTACAGGCGCGTACCCAACGGTTGGGGTACACCGGGTGCACGTCCACCCCCCAGAATGACCAAATATTAGGTTATATTACAAAAAATTCGCTCTACGCGCGATTTTAATGCATTTTAAGTTGGTTTTTGCATAATTAATAACGGTATTATGGACTGAATTGTACCTAATATTCAAATTTATTCTTCCAATATTTGATTTCTATATACAACCTTGCTGTGCAACCCCCAGCTTATGATCTTGGGTACGAGCCTGCATTGTTATGGTGGCAGGGTTTGGGATTTTGTAAGATTTGAAAATATTGATAATATTATTGTTACGTAATCATGAAGCCAAATTAGAAATAGACTTAACGTATACAATTGCATCTAACATACTAAACATGTTATACTTTTCCCATACAACAAAGCAGCTGAACCCAACCAACCCAAAAAATGGTTGGTGAAGATCGAAACCATAAAAACTAATGGGGAAAAAATATTTTGCCTGAAAATTTAATTAAAATAGAAATAGCCACCAAATAACTGCTAATAAAAAATAAAACGCCTAGAAATAGTTTATTGACAGCCACTGAAAATCTCAGGTCTGGATGTGCATAAACACGAAAATATTTCACTTGAAAATCAAAAAAACCATAAAAATGGTGGGTTGTACTTGTACAGGGTAAATAAAAACAATGAATTAGAGAAATGTCGTAATTATATCAAAAAAGGGAAAAAAAGATAACGAAAAAAAAATCTATTCTCTATTAATATTAGAATATGGAAGAAAGGGACTTTAGACGGCAATAGCATGGGGATGACGAGGACTTAAAATAAAAGGCATAATATGTCGCTTTTGTGTTTGTAATAATTTAGTGAAAATTTATACCTTTTGGGTTTGGAAGAGATCATTAAAAAATATTTTTATATTTGTATTGGATAATCGAAATATATCCTAAATTTATATTTCTTTCTGAGATATTGTCACCACTGTATGTTAATCTTTTCCAGTTGCTTAAGAGGAAGGTAATAGATACAGTTTTTTAGATACAGTCTGCAGATTGTAACTACAATATTTTAATGTTTAAATTTCTAAACTGGCCAAAACTTTATTTCGAACTTTAACAACAAAAAATTTTGTGGGTCCAGAAGTTAGTAATTTCTTGATTTGAGTTTTGATGATGAGGATTGAAATTTTTGAATTCAGGGGTTCAGGCTACGCTTTCGGAAATTAAATTACGTATTTAATATATTTCACTCACCGTATTATTAGAATTTGAATCAGGACGTTGTTGTTGTGTCGCTGGTAATGAGTTTAAAGTGACCTTAAAAATACAAAATAACTTTTAAAACATTAAACCAGGGATAGAATTTTCATCATTTCCCCCGGTAGCACGAGCCCCGCCCCCGCGGGGACGAGGAAAATTGTTCGATTTTCATAGGAACCACTGCGTGGGTGGAGCAAAATTCGGATTTTCCTAAGGAAGTCCCACCCCCTGCGGGGGCGGCACTAAGTTCTCAAGTATCCCCAGTAACATTACCTCCGCGCTGTCGAAAATTTTCCTTTCATGATTACAACCTTTTGATATTTTACAAAGCAATTATGCTACTATATTACCTACCAAGCGTCCTTTCGGAATGCAAATTGCATATTTCATTTATATATTATAAGTGAAACAGTAGTTATAATCAAGTAACACATTTTACCGTCAAATGACACTTGCTAAAAACTAAATTGTCCCTTAAAAGATTGCGATATGGGACTGATATGTTAAAATCTTATGGCAACAGTATTTTCTTTAATTGGAGTAAGACTGTCTCCATGATCATTGGATATACTGCTAATCCAGAGCATATTATGGATTAGAGTTGTTGTGAGGAATAGTAACAACTTCGGACATGGAAGGCTTTTATCAATTCGATTATTCGTGGAATGCCAATGCGCAATGCAATTCTATCGGATACATCCGTAGAGAGAGAAGAGAAAATGTGTAGAATTAGAAATAAGATCGGGAAACAGTGAATTTGAGACAACTTAAAAAAGTAGAGGCAAAATTGCGGAGAGAATGTAAAGAAAATTAGAGATACAGTGTCTGGAGGGGACATTTTTTTTCAAAGTTATATTGAGGAGGGGGTGTGGGAGTTTAATTTTAGAAATATTAGACAAATATTGGGAGGGTCGGGGCAGGGGAACTTATTAATGATTACAGAAATATGAATAGGTATTAATTTTTTTTTGGAATATAAAATACATGGAGAGTTGGAAGAAATTTGGATTAAAAAAATGACTTTTGCAGTCGAGAATAGTTTGATATAATGATAACCGAATATTGGAATTATTTCTGCAAGAATAATTTTTCTTCCACATGTCTAGATTTATTATCAATATATTTTGCTTGCATTTACTCCTTTCCCCTCACTGAGCACGGACACTGATTCGCTAGGCAAAAGTCATATTTGTTACTAATATGTATCTTACCATTAAAAGGCTCACTGCGAAACCCGTTAACAATGCTACAGTGAAGAAAGTAGCTTTACGAAGATCCATTTTCCTAAAAACGTCACGATTTGCTTTATTTAACACAAAATCTATCACTAAAAATTCCAGTGCTTCAAATATTGTGAGATATACTACCATTAGTCCAACACTAACAGTCTGAATGAATTACCTAGCATAGACTTCATTTATATTACTCTTCATTTTAGGTATCAGTTTTAGACTTTTTGGCAACCAGAGAGGTTTCTTGATTCTTAAAGTAAAGATAAAGAGTACAGAATTGCAAACATGTCGTGGTTGCCTATTTCCTTTTCCGGAGTACACATTTATCATTCTAGGTATTTACTTCATATCAAATGTACATTTTCTTTGTTTAAACAAACTCTGCACTTGAACCTTTCAAAATGAGCTCAATAAAGGACGATTACTAGAAAAGCGTTTTTGTAATTTGCAACACAAGATATGCCACAACAAATATTTTTTGTGGCAAGACTTGTTATTTAGTTATAGGTCGTGTTATAATATAAATATTTACGCGAAATGAGACACCGATGTAAATAATAATAAACCATTGCAAACCGATATGAAAACTGTCAAAATGTAGCGATTAAAGCAAGAAAGCTATCGGCAAGTGAGAAGAAGTCATGAGTTGGTTGCAGATTATGAGTGTCCTATTGCAAAGGCTTGCATGGACATTTTTCCGCTAAGAGTGATTTTGATGAATTTTATATTGATTTTGATATAAACTGCTCATCAAAAATGGATTTCTTTATGTAACTCTGAAATAAGTTGATTTGGTTGTAGTTGTGTTTTCAGCTAGAAACAAATCGAGGAGGTTGCTCTAGCATTTCACCTGTAGTGCATTTGTCCAAAACGAATTTGAGATTACACGCATATTCCAACAAGGTTAATATTGTAGTCTGTGGTGCAAAGGACGAACGCATGCAATCTTTATATATATAAATTATGTACAATCATCAAGGCCGTACCGAGGGGGGAGGCTTAGGGGCTTAAGCCTCTCCCAGGATTTCTAAATTTACACCAGATATTATTAGTATTATTATTAGTAGTAGTAAAATACGTTCTAGTGCAATTCTAGTGCTTCAAATATTGGGAGATATACAACCATTAGTCCAAACTAACAGTCTGAATTAATTACCTAGCATAGACTTCATTTATATTACTCTTCATTTCAGGTATCAGTTTTAGACTTTTTGGGCTCCTCGAAGAGAGCCGAGACCCAAAAATTTGATGGTGGAATAGACCCGAAAGCGAAGAGACCCGAAGACCGCTAGGCTGAGGTAGAAGAGACCCGAAAGCCGAATGCACGGGATTTGAGACCCGAAGTATTTGGACCGAAGAGACCCGAAAGTCGTAGGGGTTTTACCCCCCATTAGATGGAAGGGACCCGAGTCCCAAAGAAAAAGAAAACCGAGAGCGAGGAGATCCGAATATGACACCCGAAAGCGAAGAGACACGAGAACGCAAAGAGAATTGGATGCGACATAATAAAGCGAAGAGACCCGAAGAACCGAAAGCGAGGAGAATGATTACGGGACCCGAAAGCAAAGGGCCCGAAAGTGAGGAGAAATGATTACGGGACCCGAAAGCGAAGACACCCGAAAATGAAGAGACATGATTGTGGAACCCAAAAGCGAAAGGACCCGAAAGCGAAGAGACATGATTTTGGGACCCGAAGCGGAAGGGACCCGAGACCCGAAGGGGAAGGGACCCGAAAGCGAAGGGACCCGAAACCAATGAGACATGATAGTGGGACCCGAAAGCGAAGATACCCTAATGCGAAGAGACCCGAAAGCGAAGATACCCTAAAGCGAAGAGACCCGAAAGCGAAGATACCCTAAAGCGAAGACACCCGAAAGCGATGAGACATGATTGTGGGACCCTTAAGCAAAGAGACCCAAAAGCGAAGAGACCCGAATTTAATTTTGGTAAATGTGGATGGATGAAAACAATTAAATTTTGGTAAATGTGGATGGATGAAAACAATTAAATTTTGGT